>VMDR010001336.1:41014-132859 GCA_007922815.1 Macrotus californicus | reverse complement strand
TAGTATAACCTTAGCACCAAAATCAGACAAGGAGATTAGGGGGAACAGAAAATTATAAGCCAGTCTTGGATATAAATGCAAACATAAAAGTCCTAAAAAAAAAATCAGCAAACTGAATCCAACAGTTCATAAAACATATTTTGGCTAATTTGGATTTTTACCGATAATACAAAGGACAGTTTAACTTTAGAAAACTGATAATAGTAATTATCTCACTCTCAGATTAAAAGAAAAAGAACCCCATGATCTTATTAATAGGCCCAGAAAAGCATTAAATAAAATTCAACACTTACTTGTAATTTAAAAAACAAAAACTTGTAGCAAACTTGGATCAGAAGGAGACTTTTTTAAGCTAATGAGAAGTATTTACTAAAACCCAGTAGTAGGTAGGCATCATACTCAATGGTGAAATGTTAGTAACCTTCCCTCTAAATCAGGAACAAGCTAAAAAGGTATGCTCTTTCTACATCTTTTCAGCTCTGTACTGCAGGTCCTAGCCAGAGTGGTAGGACAAGAAAAATAAATACATAAAAGATAAAAGATAGAAAAGAAAGAACCAAAACAATTATTTATATATATGATTGGTTATACAAAAAAACCTAAGAGCAATACAGATAAATTATATATGAAAACTGTGTTCCTATGCACCAGCAACAGTTAGACAAAGTAACTGAAGAGAATAGAACACTGCACTTATTTTTCTTGACCTTCACCTCTTCCTCTTCAACCCATCTTGATAAAAATTAATTAGGTATAACAAGTAACCTAATGATATTACAAAAACTCTGACAGGCAGGGGGCATAATTTTATGAAAAACTTAAGAGGATTCCTCCCTATTTTATGGCTCCCACAGGAAAATCCCACTTGGAAAAAAAAGGAGATGCTGTAGATGGGGTTACCTTGAACTGTGGTGAATCACCCATTTTACTGGAAATGAAACACAGGCAGGAAGTTCCAGGCCTCTGCAAATCAAACTCTGCTTCAAAGGAAAAATAAGGTTGACACCGGTTGACACCTTCTCTTCTACTCAGCTTTTAATAAAGTCAGCAGGAACCAGCCCTGCAAATGGCATCCCACATTGGGAAGGAGGCCAGTGTCTTGAAAGGGGACATGGTCAAAAGGTAGGTAGAGAGAGAGGGTTAAGAATTTTCTGAATGTTTGCTTCTTCATCTACATGAAGATAATATAGAAGGTTACTTAATTTTTTAGTTGTTGAAATTTCATAATAATCAAGCTCGGGGTAATATTTAAATTCTATGGACTACCAGATACAACTGAGACCCTTACATTTTTATTCTATATTCAAATACATCCATCAGCATGTGGTTTGGTCTTCCTGTTCATAACAGTCTTAGGGAAGGATACCATGGCACATACAATTCTTTTCAACTGAGGGTTGATTAATTATCACTTTTGATGAAGTAACAATAAAAATAAAACTTCATGAACAACTTTCTATGCTCACTTGGATCTGACTGGGCAATTCACTCAATGAAAGCAAGATTATCTAAAAACACTATATTAAGATGTTTTAAAAATGTTTAAAACCTAATTCATTGGAAACAACAAAAATGAGCAAAAATAGGAGAATGGCTTCTATTTGATTAAATAAATTATAGTGAATTCCTATAGTGAAATGGGATGTAGTGTTAAGATCATATTTTAAAATGAATATATTGACACTGAAAAATATTTATGGTATATTTAGTCAAGTTAAAAAAAATAAGATATTAGACATTGAATGCCATTTGAAATCATTTTTAAATCTTCCAAATTCACTTTGGGACAGGACTGAGTGCAGTACTGATGTGTGATAACCTCTGACTGAGGGCGTAACAGGTGACTTTTGTTTTGTGCTTTATGCTTTTCTGTTTTTTCTACATGCTCTACCCTAGGGGTGCACATTGATGTGGATGTTATTTAAAGAATCCATCAAGATGAAAACATCTACAGTTCATACAGCAAGAGTTTCTGGAGCTCTCCAGAACACTCACAAAGTAAGCACAGTTTCATAGCAGCCAAAACAACCAATAAAAACAGTGCCCAGGATAGTCACACCAGAAGCTCTTCTTTCCTTACTCCTGTTTGACCACCGGAGTGCTGATATCTGGCCTGGAGTATATCAGTGCCCCCAGGAGACACTGCAAGTGTTCAGTGCCCCACCCAAGGAGACATTTACTTCTGTTAGCTTATTCTTGCACCACCCGCAAAGGGACAGTGCAGAGCCCCCAGTCCAGCATCTGAGGTAGCAGGAAACTAATGAGAATTCTGTGCATGAACAAGAAATTACATTTACCACTTTCATAAAGTCGCTTTCCTGCTCAGCAACCGTCTTCGGCTCTCCAGATGGGCTTTCAAGCCTTCCACACCAGGCCCCACAGACCTCTTCCACCAGTTTCCCACTGCCCCAACACAGTCTCCACCCAGGATGGAATGTATCTCCACATAAACGTGCACACACTTCCCGCATCTCACCCACATGCCAGGCCCCAAGCCAGTCTTACCCACCAGAAGCCTTCCTCTCAGCTCCCCAGGCTCACATTGGTCTCCCTGTCTCTCGATTCCTTGGCTTTCCCCTGGCACTGATCACGTGAGGGTGAGGCATTCATATTATTTCAGTGTTTCCTGTGCATGGCCCGGTCTCGTAAGAGTTGGGCCAAGCTCTGCATCTCTTGGGTTCTCCCCATTGCCTGCTCCTAGCTCCTAGTACAGGGCTGCAGTATACGTAGTGGGTTCTCAAATCCAGGAGATAGACTTTTAAGGTGAAATTGCTGGTACTTTTCCCAACAACAGCTTTATGAGCTATCTATCCTTTTCAGTCTGTCTGTCTTCCCCCTTCCCTCCCTCTTTCTGCTTATCCCATCTGTAAGAGAGAGTGTTTTACGTGCTCATTCTTCTCAGCCTGTATCGATGTGGTTTCCTTTAATATCCTCAGCTCTCATTTAGCGGCACTGACGAATGGCAAATCTCTGACACAGACAATCCACAAGGGCTCCTGTTCCTCTTGCCTCCTGGCTCCCAGGCACCCTGACCCTCGAGGGTTCTGCACCCTCTGTGCCTGTTCCCACTGAGGACTGTGCACCTTTCAATTCCTTCCTAGTTCTTCCCCTTGCTTTTCAGGACTTTGGGGATTTACATAAGCCATTCATTTACTCACCCACTCATTCAACACCTAGTTACTGAGTGCCTTCTGCCTGATCGGCACTGTTACCTAAACGCAGAGTTGGAGGTCTTGTGTCCCCACCTACATTGGAAGCTCCCTGATGGCCAGGGTTGTCTCCTACAATTATTTAAATATCACCAGAGAATCCCGTAGTGTGCTCGTAAAGTGCTTGGAAAATACTAAACTGGTTGACTGAAACAAGAGAGAAAAAAGGAACACAGCAGAAGGCTGCAGTTTTCATTCTACTACCCTTCCTTTGTGACTTGACTAGGGATGATGTGAAGACAAGGAAATACTCAGGCTCTCGCAGAGTGAGTAGAGCCTTCATTCTTTTTTCTGAGCCTCTGCTCAGACCGAATCAGACAGTGATGTATGTGAAAGCACCCTTTACGCGGCAGAGTATTGTACAAATATGAGTGCCCTCATCATCGATGACTATGTGTGGGAACTCTGATTCCAAACAATAATCAACCGAGTTGCCCCGTTTTGCACACTCCTGCAACCAGCAGCAAAATACACCCTGAGAAGACAAGCTGACAGCCTGACAAAACCTAAATGGAAAATAAAATGAGCAAGAACAGCCACACACCCAAAAGGAGCAAACCCGCACTGCTTGAAGAAAGAAATACTCTAATTGCCTCCACACTCCCGCTCGCTTCCATCTGCTTGCATTTAAGGAAGCCGAACTACTGGGCTCCTGGCAGCTGCGGAGAAGGAAATGCTTCCCAAGTGCCTGGATGGCTGCAGCAGGCAAGGACGGAAGGTCCACAAAGCTAAACTTCAAATTGAACAATAGTTTTAATGTTTGTTATGCAAAACTGAGCAAACAATCTCTCCTGGTTTCTAGACCACATGAAATAATAACGGAAATCATTCTCGGGGAAGGCAGCAGCAGCAGCAGCTGCAGGCGTGGGCAGTAACGCCACAGTGGTCTACTTGTCTGCAGAAGCAGCTAGGAGCCTTCCCCCAGGCAGGGAGGCGCACAGGGCCCAGGCTGCAATTAGGTTTCCTGTGGGGAACTGACTGGAAGCACAGGCACCCACACCCCTTTGTGTGGCGTAACCAGCCTCCCTGGCTAAATTCCCAAGCGGCAACCTTTGTTTTTAGAAATACCAACCTTTTGATTCTGGTCTCATTTTGATCATTTCTCCTGGGCCCTCCCTACCTTAATCTCACCAATCCCACAGTCTCCAGTCTGCTCCCAGCCTCACCCTTTCCGGGCTGCCCCATGCTTAGGACCTTCCTGAGGAAGCACCGGAAGGAGTAATCAGATAGTATAATTTTTTTTTAAATCACAGCTTCTTGGATAACACGCAGTCCATTTTTAGATGATGAAACTGTAGTGCACAGATGCCAAGAGACAAGATGGTTCACACCACCAGCTACAGGCAGGGATGTGAGCCCTCATTTCACACCTACAACCTATCACACATATGACAGAAAAGTGAAATCAGAGTTAGTGGCACTTGCTATGGGCCCAAGACTATGCTGGGTGACTTTACATACTGTATCTGAATTCAAATCTTATAATAATGGTACGAGTTGGCCTCACAGAAACTAAGCAAATTTCCCCAAGTGTGATGGTCAATAACGGTGAAGGTGGGATTCATGTCCAAAGCCTGCTCTTCTAGCCTGTACTACCTGGACACTTCAGGATGAAGGAAGCTGCCTCTTGAGTAATTAACTCAAGAGACAGGTACCTCTTGAGGCTTTCCATTCTGTGCCGGGTATAGGGAAAAGAGAACAGCATAATGGGAGGGACACCAGTGAGTCACATAGGCCCCAAGATTCAATCAGAGTTTTAGAAATCAGTGGGACTGACTGTTACTGGAAACTTGGTGATTTCCTGGGATGGCCCTAGTTTTGCAGTTTGTGAGAACCGTGGAAGATTCTGTACAGGTAGCTTTTGTATGCCTAAGCAGTTCCCTCCTCCATGGAAAGCTAAAGCTAGAAGGATAAGGATTTCCTTGGGCCAGGAGCACTTGGCCTCAAGCACTGAAGGGCAGGCTGAGTAATATCAACGGCAGCCAAGCTCGGGCAACTGGGATGTACAGGGCTCTCTGCAGGAGTGGCAGGAGTGGCAGAAGGGCCTGTTGGCTGCCCACCCAGGGTCTGCTTGTACCATCAGCAACAAAATGCCCCAAGGAATCCCCTGGACAGGGTATCTTTGCCTCCAACCAGACCAGGCCACCTCCACCTCAAAGCAGAGTCTGCATTGA
This sequence comes from Macrotus californicus, assembly GCA_007922815.1. Classification (NCBI taxonomy): domain Eukaryota; kingdom Metazoa; phylum Chordata; class Mammalia; order Chiroptera; family Phyllostomidae; genus Macrotus; species Macrotus californicus. Next base: position 127,476 of record VMDR010001336.1, on the reverse strand, counting down.
GTGATGGGGTAGTGCGGGTGGTCTATGTTTATGACGTAGTGTTTAAGAGAAGGGGGAGTAGTCAAAGAACATGTATGAGTGACCCATGGACATGTATAGGGAACCTATCCATGTGTGATGTGATCTTGTGGCTCAGCTCTGGTTCTGAACGCAGTCAGACGCACGTGGCGTGCAGAGAACATCCGTGAATAGGTCTCCCGTGGGGAATCAGGCCTGCATTGTACCTAGACCGCTCTGAGACTTACTTTTGCTAAAAGCTCCCTCACCTTGAATTGAGGAAACATGTGTTTATTACATATCTTTAAAGGAACTTCCTAAAATCTATGCTAAACCTCTCAAGTTTGGGTGTAACCAGTTCAACCTTTTCCCTTTACATTTGCAAATGACCTTTATCTTAAAGGGATTAGCAACATTCTTTTGTTATGGTAACCATCTAAAGTGATCCTGTGCATAGTAAAGGAGGACCCTCCTTGATGTAATCTACCTAGAGTATCAATAAAAGCCTGTCGAGGCAAAGGGTCGAGGCCCCTCTCTCTTGATCCTTGAGAGATCGGCCACTATCCCCTTTTCTCCGCCGGATTCCTTTAGTCCGAGTGAATTTGTTCATCACTTGTCCAGGGATATAGGACAAGCATTCCACAACAATATGTGGTCCTGCCGGACGGGACCAAGACAGACATGGACAATGGTGTGGGGATTTACTGTGGAAGTGGGGTGTGGGCTGCGCAGAGGAGGGCAAAGGGGGAAAAATTGGGGCAACTATAATAGGATAAACAAGAACAATAATAAAAATGATCATGCCCTTCTACACAAAGAACGGCTTCAACGTGTAGGCTGCATGTATGCAAAACGTCCACTGGGTAAATGATGGAGTCCCTCCTAAGTGGCTGGAACTGGAAAAGAGAGTTGTCCACGATCATACCCAGTTCTGGTCTTTCGTGAACAGCAAGAGCGAGGGGGCTTCCTGAGCTCTCCACAGTTGAGGGGCCACCCTGGCCTGGGAGGGGCCCTGCTTTTGCAACTGGTTTTCTGAGTTCTTTAAGACCTCACTGGTTAATGTTGATTTGGTACATTAGGCAATTTCTATTCCTGGCTTGCTATTTTTTAGATTAAAATTCAACCAAGTCTCAAATCTATCTCTTTGGAGCAGATACCAATGGAACAGGTATCTGAAAATAGCTTGTGCGTTTTGTCTACTGCTTGATGGTTTAGATAAAGTTTGCTTTTCCTGGGACTCCCCTCCCTCAATGTTTTATGGTGAAAAACTTCAAAAACAAGTTTTAATAATTTTACACTGAACATCAATATACTATCACCTAACTTCTAACATTAACATTATACCATATTTGCTTTATCACGTAGCTATCCATCTATCCATATTGTAAAAAGTTTTAACTACACATTTTTTTATGGTACTTATTTTTCTAAGGTGCAGCTTAGGGGGGGAAGCATGCTTTTAAAACAACTCTGGGTGTGATTCCCTGCTTGAATGCTTAGGAGCTGGACACTTTAGGCAGGTATGTAATTTCTTGGAGCTTCAGTTTCCAAAGTCATAAAATGTGGGCAAAATGCAGGGGGGTGCTGTGAGGATTAAATGCAGTAAGGTGCGGGGAAGAACCTGGAAGGAGAGGTGACCAATTTTTAGTTCACAAACTACGCTCCCCGTCTCGTCTATGAAACAAGTTTGAATCAGTCAAAAAAGATGCAGGGACAGATGACACAAGATGGCAGAATGACAGCAATTGCTGGAGCTGGGGGAGGGTACATGGGAGTTCGTTGTGCTGTACTGTTTACTGTCTATAAATTTGAAATTCCAAAATAAAACAACAAACTGTTAGAAAACATGAATTGGTCACTGGATGTGCCAAGGAAGAAACAAGGGAACCCTGTGTCTGAAAAGGTAGCATGAAAGCTCTGAGGAAGGAGGAAGCGATGGCACCGGGGTGGCAGTGCAGGGTTGGGGAGGCCCGGTGTGCTCACTCCTGCACCGAGGCGGGGGATGAAGTGGGCAGGAAGGACGGGACTTGCGTGGTTCACAGACGTCCCCCAGGTGGCAGGTTCACTGCCGGGTGAGAACCTTTGTACTGGCAGGAAAGTGAGAAACCACACTTTCCATCATGTTAATTATGAGAAGCAATGTGGACAGTAAGTGACATGCCAGGGTGAAGCATGATAGTACTTGTTGACTCAAATCTTCAGCTTTAGGAAAAGTGAGAATCAGTTAGACGGGCCCAGGCTAACTAGGTCTGACCTAGGCCCAACTCAGCTTCTCTGCACCTCAGGTTGTTAGCCTGTAAAATGGGGGCGGGGGCAGGACTGAACTCCTGCCTCTGGAGTTAGAGCAGAGGCCTTCCCCCGTAGTCCTTCCCCATCACTCCAAAGTCAAGAACAATCCTGCTAAAGACAATTAGAATGAACCCAACAGGTCTTTATCCTCAGCCTGCACGGTGCCAGCTGAGGCCCATCCTGGGAAGCACTGCCATTTATCTGTGTCACTTCTGCCTCAGTTCCTCTCATGGGAACAACCCCACAGATTCTTCTGTGACTTATTTAACACAGTTAAATAAATACACACGAAGAACAAGGAGTGCAAGCTGGGTCAGACAGACACATTTCACCCCTTCTTACAAAATCAGAGAACAACTTAGAAAGAGAAGAGTCCTACAGATGACGTTCAGAGGGAGATATATTCATTTTCTTTCAAAGCTACAGATGAACTATCTGCTACCTTCTAATTAATAAATCCCAGGTTTTATAATAATATGCCAATTAAGTACTACCTCCATGAAACCTAACTTTCCTTCTCTTCAAAAATCAAACACTCATCAAATCAAATCTCAAGAATATTTATTTCTGTTTAAAAGAGAAAGTTAAAAACAAACAGACAAGCCACAGATTCCATTTCTAAACAAAGGCTGACTCAAAGTGGCCGCCGCCAGCAGCAGTGTGGGTGCTGAAACGTGGTGACCCGTCCGACTGGAGAGTGTCAGAATGGTATGTTAGCTGCCAACAGTAAAAGGTTGGAGTTGTTGACATGCTGGTCAAGATTTCTGATAGTGCTGGGCCCATACTGTCTGAGACCCAGGAGCACCTGCCCCTCTTAGGTGTGTGTGGCATGTGTTTCTCCAGTTGCACACCCACCCACATCTGGCTTGCCTTGTTTATGGACCTACCCACTCATGCAGGCATTTGTCTACGGCAAGAACTGTAAGGTGGGAGACACAGCCAGGGTTGGGGATCAGACGGAGCATAGAAGAGTAGAAAAACCCTAGCTCTAAGCCCGACACATCTGGATTGATCTTAGCTCCCCCACAGGAGCTATGGGACCTTGAGCACGTATTTTGCTCACTAGTCCAAGTTGTTGTGTGGGAAGAAAGTGAAAAAAATTTCTATAGGTAAGGATCCCATGTGGTACCTGGTGTGTAGCAAATGCTCTGCTAAAGTGACTCCTTCTTATCCCAAAGGCAAGAAAGAAAAATGTTTGGCCTAATCTATTATCACAACAAAATTTAGTTGACCACTGGAGATGTAACTAAAAAGTCATCATTTAAAAAAAAGAAAGCCTAGCTTGTCCACCGTTCATAACTGAGGAAGAGATGCAAAAGGTACAAACATCAGACACTATTCCCATGTGATAGTGATCAAGGCATGGGGGCGTGCCTTTTTTGGTCAGAAACTGCTGAACTCTCAGCGTGGTGTGGCAGGTGCACTCGTCAATCACCCATCATGAAAAGGACAAACACATGGAAAGAGTCTTCAAAACAAATTCAATGAAGCCAAGCACAGCCTCTCACAACAACGCCAGCTGGTACACTGACACAGATGGGTTCCTAGAACACTTACCTAGCAGGGGAAGCCTGTGCCGCAAGGGGCCCACCTTCCAGAAGATGATTCTGTTTTTTTGGGGGTCCCCTCTAGTAGATGGTGGGATAAGTTAATATCATCCACTTCCTGATGTGATATGATATCAAGTGTACAATGCTACCCATGAAGTGTTCTTGTCAAAAGACATTAACCTGCATCTAACAACAAGCATCTAGATATAACAATTTTCAGGAAGCGAGGAGCAAGTTAACACCAGGAAGAAACAGACAGTCCCAGAACATTCTACACCACAACCAGCCAGGAACAATGAAGAAAGTCTGAATATGGACTTGATAGTAATTATATTATGAAATTATTGTTAAATTTCTTAGGTATGATAATAGTATTGTTATGTAAAAGAATATCCTTATTCTCAGGAGATAGGTGATAAAGTATTTAGAGTTAAAATATCAAGATGTTTGCAACTTTCAAATGGCGTGACAAAAATCTATACAATCGCAGTATGTATTACATGTACAACATTAGAAGAGGACATGAACAAGGCAAATGTGGCAAGTTTAAAACAGTTGGTGAATCTAGGAAATGGACATGTAGGTGTTGGATTTACCATTCTCCTAACTAGCAGGTTTGAAATTTTTCAAAGTAAAAAGTTGGGAAAGAAACTGGGAGAAAAAAACAAAACAAAACAGGAAAGAAAAATAAATAGCCAGATCTGATAATATCACACTTCCCCTTTCCATCATCACCTCAACATTTATACTATATTCAGGTCAGCTTCACTGTGTGCCTTTTCATTCCATACATTTTTATTTCCACCACTTTAAAAAATCTCATGTGTGCTCACTCAGACTGATGTAGCCACTGTCTTGGCTTCTCTGCTGCTCACAGCAGAACCGAACTTGAAACAAAGCTCCAACAGCAGGCTGTAGAAGCCCACCAGGCAGGTGTGAGGCCAAAGATACCATCAAAACCTCCTGGAACTGACACCTAATTCACTCTCTGAATGGTTTTTAAGCTGGCAAGACTGGATCAAAGGCTCTGGGTGGGCATTCTCTTGGGCTTTGATCTTTCCCAAAGATGGCACTCTCTCTCCACCTGCACTGGGTGCTGGCAGAGGAAGGATAGGTACAGGGTGCTGGTCAGCGGGCCACTGAGGTTTTAAAGGCTCTTTCCACAGGCAGTGTGCTGAGTCTGAGTTCTGGTGCAGTGAGCGGAGTGGCATAACCCACATAACAGCCATTCTGAGTTCAACTGTAGTGCCTGAGAGCTCCCGACAAAGTGGAAATTAATTCTGGGATGCCTTTAACATGGAGAGGACCATAAAGGGGCTGGATTCAGAGAACGCAGCTATGACTCTGGATCTCCTGCATATCAGACTCACTGCACATCAGCTGCACAGCCTCAGAGCAGTTTTCTCACAAGAGCACCAGGGTTGCTGCCCTGTGCTGGGGACAACTCTCACTGGGCAGGACTGACCCAGCACTGCAACATTAACCATCTCGCCCCGCTTCCTATCTCACTGAGTGCCAACCCTGCCTCCAGTCTTTGAGAGGAGAATAAACACCCCGCACTCTCAAACACCCCCTGCCTTCCATACAGGCTCTGTTCTCTGAGCCTCAGATTTTATCTGGGAAAAATACCTGTTCCACCACTCAAGAAGTGGTTTGGGAGGAATGAATGTGCCACATCTCCTTATAAACTTAAACCAGCTATACAAGTGATATCATAATACACATTCACATAGGCAGCCTGCCAGTCAGAGGCAGGGGCGGTCCAACCACCTGGATCCCAGGTGGAACCTATTCCACAGTGTTAGCTGTCCAGTCATGTACTAGCACACACAACAGCCACTTATTCTGGAAACACTTCCCTTCCTTAAGTGGGAAATTTTGGTTTATAAGTGTTGCTGCAGATAAAAGGGCTACTGGAGCTGACCAGTAGGATGGCAGTCTCAAAGTAGCTTCCAAGAATCTGTGTCAGGATGGTACCAAAACTAGCCTGGAACGGGCAAGGAATTACTTTAGGGATCAAGAGAACCAGGTGACAGAATACTCTCTCACACACACTAGAGCAGGGAGCAGCACACACAGGTCTGACTAACAAAATGACAGACTCATCTGCAATTTACATTCTTCAGCAATGCTGGTAGAAGGGAATCTTAGAGGCTGGGCAGGGCTGTTGCATACAACCTCACCTGGAACTGGACAAAGCTGAGGATGAAGGCTGGAGCAGTGAGTGGCACAGATCAGTGTGCATAAGAGCCTTCAGCATGAAGATGCACACCCGCAAGACGGATTCAGCTTCTGACTGTCTAGAGAAGCCCAGGGACCTGCACTTTTCAACAAACTGTCTGGGTGATTCTGCATAGAGGGGCTGCAGATCGCCTCTGGGCAAACACAAACACCTCTCCGGGGATTCCCAACTTCCCCTCATGGAACATTCTGGCTCTCATTTTGTCGCCTTCACGAACTCAGGATTTATGTAAAAGTGCTTCTGTGCCCTTAGGTCTGGATGGACTTTTGGGTTACAAAATGGCTTGTTCTTATTATTTATGTGTGTTCCTCTCCACTTGTACCCCTACCTCCTGCACATAGTGTAAATGAGAAGCTAATTTTGTTTTGCTGATCTAATTTCTCCTTTATCATTCACTTTTAAAATGAGGACTAGGATGTGCTGACTGGGCAGAAAGTCTGACCCTCTTTAAGGCCCAGGCCTCAGGAATTAGCAGGGAAAGGAGGGAGGCCACCAGAAGCAGAGCAGGGCGAGGGTACTAGTCTTGAAGAACAAAAGTGAAAGCAAGACACCCATTCTAGGTTACCAGCCTTTCTGAAAGAACATGGAAATGACCCATGGGAATTACCCAGAGGTTGCAAAGGGGGTTCTGGAATCAAATAGCTGTAAATGTGTGGTTTTTCTACAGATACACTAAAATATTTAGTGCCAACATGGTATTTTTATAGTCACACTTGACTCTGCTTACTATTCAGCTTTGGTACAATCTCCGAATTCTATTCATCTTAAAAACAGCAGACTGATAATGTTTAAGTCCCTAAATCTCTGGGCTTGGCCATCTGAAATGAGATCTCTTATCCTTCTCCAGCTTTCCAGAATGCATTTTCATACCACTCTTGCAAGAAGAAAGATTATCAGAAAAAGAAAAATGAAGGGAAGTAAAGTTGAAAGGATATCACACTAAAGCTTTTGGTAGGAAAACACTTAGGTCCGCCAGCATACACCACACCCTTTCTGGGAGGATATTCCTGGAATTGAAGCTAGGTTAGTGGGTTCTAAAACATACCTCACAAACAGCACAGTTATCCTCTCAAAATAGGCCCTATAATTAGTGTCTTTTCAAGTGGATTGTCCTATATCACAACTTCACATACGTTGCTTTAGTCTCCCTGCTTCAGCAAATGTAGCCATACTGGGCTACAGAGGCTCTGAACGACTTGTGGTATCACTAGGAAATTGATGCAAATACGCAGCCCTGTGTACCAAAATACCTAGCCTCAATCATCTGTAATGAGATCTCTCCCTCCTCCATAAGCACATTTTTATCGTGCTAGAATCGCTACCCTTGATTCAGAAGGAAGGACTAGCCCAGACTGAAATGCCATTTTATCTCAGAGGTCATCTAAAGACAAACAAATGTGAAGAAGCTGGGGTTAAAATTGAAAATATAAGACAATCTCTTTTGTGTGAGTGCTGGGATCACGTGTGAGTCTCACTTTTAGCTTTAGTTGCCAGTTGTCAGCATAGGCCTTCAGACACCCATCTGTCTGTCTGAACTTCATTGAGATGATTTTTTTGCTTGGAGTCAGAGTTAATGTACGAGATAGCTTCTTGGGAACCCTTTTAGACCTATGATTCTTTGAACAAACTTTTTAATGTTTTCTAATTATATACATGTAACTAAATGTCAAAATATTTAAAATTTTAAGCCTTCAAAATAATGAGTAATTTAGACAATAAAATTTTTTTTTATTACTTCTATATCAGGTTTCTCAGCCTCAGAATTACAATCTTGGGTTGGATCGCTCTGTCTATGCATGCAGCGCCGTGCTGCACATTGAAGGACATTTAGCAGCATCCCTGGCCTCCACCCTCCAGAAGCCAGTGCACACACTCCCCAAGTTGTGACAATCAGAAATGTCTTCCGACATTCCCTGATGTCTTCTGGGAGGGCAAAATTGGCTTCGATTGAGAACTGCTGCTCTCTCTCTATTTATGTATTTATGTATCTCCCTGGCATGGCCAGGGAAAATATATATATAGATTTTCAAGGCATCCACAAGTTTTAGTTTTAAGACTTGCAAACTTCCTATGAATCATAATGAAGAACCAGGATCTGTGACACACTACTACCCAAGAGACTTATAAACAGCACTACTGCTGTCTCAAAATAAGGATGGTGTGACCTCATTTCAGTCAAGACATTGAAGAGGATGAATCTGCAACCCGATCTCCTGGATGCTATCCTCCCCACTTTGGGGAGCTCCATTCTTAGAAGACTATTCTTAAGAAATCCTTCACAATCTGTTACCAGGCACTCAGGACTGATTATGAAGGAAGAAGATCTGGGTTGGTGTCTATTAACATCATCTACAGAATCGATGGCCCACTGTACTCCTCCAGGGCCAGACTACCTCGTGGGCCGCAATTTTAAAGCTGTGCCAAGTATGAAAAAGGACGTGGTAAAGCAGATGCTTCCTCAAGGACAGTTGCAGGGCGGGGAGAGATAGGAAAATAACATCAGAAGACAAAGTCAATGAATGGACGTTGGTAGGTCCAGTACAGAGAAGAAAAGGTGAATGAGGAAGGAGACTGTCTTTAAATATCTGGTGAGCTGGTGTGTGGGAAAGTGAGTAGACTTGTCTCATTTGCTTAGAAAGTGACAAAGAGCACTAAGTAGTTCAATAAATACTTATCACAGGCCTTCCAGGTGCCAGGCACTGAGATGACAGAGAGGAAGAAGACCCAGTCTCTGTCCTATGGAGTTTATACTGTAGTTCCATGTACGGACTAGACTGCTTCCCCTCCCACCGACCCTTCCTCTTTCTTTTGAACAATTTGAGCCAAATGCCCAGCTATTTGTCTAACTGCTTGTGGGTTTTTTTCCATTTAAAAAATTAAGGTTTAATTAATGTACAACAAAATTTACCCTTTCTATTGTATAATTCTATGAGTTTATAAATACCACCACAATCAAGATCTGGAACAATTTCCTCACCTCCTAAAATTTTCCTGTGCCCCGAAATTGTTTTCTTAATTGGAGCAAGTGGCTTGGGCAATAGCAGGCTCATCTCTGAGAAAATGTGAATTTCCCTCTACAGGGATACTGTGGAAGAGACTTGTTTAGCTAGTGGAAGATTGGGCCTGACCACCCTGAGGTTGGGGCCATTCCTCTGATTCCCTGAAACTAGAGGGTCATCATATGAATACCCGATATTATAAACACTGGCCCATCTACAGTGATAAGGTTCATTCCCCGAACCACAGGTAAAGGCTCCATCCCAAAGGCAAATTCTTTCAGTCAAAGCTCAGAATAAATCAGTCCAATAATGGGATCTCTGTGAAAGCTACATAATAAACAGACCGAAAAAAAAAAAAAAATCAAAAGACAAGTTTGGAAATGAAACCCTGAACTTGGTAACTGAGGTCCAAACCAAGGGCACCAGCTACTCCCAACCCTTCCTTCTCTTGTTATCTTGGTTTAAAATAACATGAACTCCAACATGGAGCAAAGCTCCAACGATGTGACTGCAACTGGCTCGAAAGGTGGCAGGAAGGGAAGTTCAACAGCTGCGTTTGCCTAAGAACGGGTGGACGGGGCTAGAGAAGACACACATCTAGGCCCCACAGCCTGTTATGGAGGGGGCGCTGGAGAAGGGACCGTGGTGACCAAGTCTCCTGGGACAGCAAATGAGGCACAACCAGCCCATCCCCAGCAGCCCCTCTACTGGGAGATACGAACACCTTTTATTGGCTTGACCTCAGTGGCAAATGTCCAGTTTCCAAACAAGCCTGTTCTGGCACTGAGAACAACTGCTTTATTGAGCATCTACTACGCCGCAGCACCATCTCATTTATTTTATTCTATCACTTTATGAGGTAGGTAACATTGTAAGTCTCATTTTACAGATGAGGAAACTGAGGCTTGGAGAAGTTATACAACAACCAGTGAGTGCAGAACTTGAATTTGAACCCAGGTCTCCCAAACCCAAAGACTCTCCTTTTTACTACTGCTAGCAAGGTCTTCTGGGCTGCTGAACAAAATGATCTTGGTCTTCTAGGACACTGTCATGCTGTTCTGTAGGCTGGCTCCCAGGCATGCTGGATTCTTAAGTCCCTTTAATTTCCCGTTCCCCAAGCAGCTGATTGCCTGTTCGCTCTCATTTCAACATAGAGGCCATGAGGATCTCTCTGCCTTAGACTTTGCATTTTGTTCACTCTTTTGGTCCGCAAGTTTATTAATCACGTTCTATGGCTGACTTAGAACACAAGCTGAACTGCCGAGGGCATTCTTTACCCTGCATCTCGCAGCTTTCCTAAATCTAGACTTCTTATTAAGTCTTAGCAAACCCCATCCTGCTTAATAACATCAGCAATAACAAGAAAAAAGTCTTACTGTCAGAAAACACCAATCGAATGTCGTATTTAACTATACAATTGCATTTTGTCTAAGTTTAGTGCAGATTTACAGACACACAGAACAAGACAATGGCTTGTGAGCACCACTTCACAAAAAAGTATTAGAGATAGTGCAGTGACACTTACCAGAATTTCCTCCAACCACACGAACTTTATATACACCACATGTCTTCTAACACAGCTGCTGGAGTGGTCCTGGAAAACAATACCACAACAAGAGGTCAGAGGCATCAGTAACGAAGTCACTTTCTGTGTGTACAGAAATATTGTGTTTCCCTTCTGGACACCACACGTCTTCCCTGTGTGGGGCACCCGTCAACGCACCAAACTCATCCTGCCAGGTTCCTCTTTGCTTTTCACAGGAAGACGAAACCAACTGACAAATTAACTCAACACTCGCTAATAACACATAAATAAAAATCTGGACAACAAAATAAGCCAGAAACTGTACTAATACATACTTAATTTGAATTTTTAGCCCTTTAAAATAATTGAAGACAACAGAACAGTACAAAAATATCTAAAGTTGAACTCATAGTATTTTTCTCCCAGACCATTCCTCTTTCTTATTTCCTTCAATAGCACATCCCCTTCTCTTCTGCTGGCTGTGAAACTCTGATCTTTTTTTTCCCTAGACTTTATTTTATCTGAAAAATAGGAATCATCATACTGACCTCACAGGGTTGTTATGAAGATTACATGATCTAAACTTAATGACATTAAATGACAGAGAAAGGCTTAAAACACCATCTGGCACAAAGTAAACACTCGGTGAAGGCGAAGAGTGATTTTCATTCTCCTAGTCACTCAGGCCTGAAACCTACCATGGCCTTCCTCATCTTCACTGTAAACCCTGGCGCAAGCCCTCCCTTCCAGTCCTATAGGCGTGCTGAAACTCACAGCCTTCTCTCCATCCTTACCATTACGCTCTCTCTGGTTGGCATCAGTCCTGACAGAAACTGGTCTCTGGCCTCCTGTTTCTTCCCTTCCAATCCTATTCTCCTGGTTCTGCCAAGCATCCTTCCCAAACACAATTTAAAGCCTCAGTGGAAACACCTTCCCCTGCTTCCTATTACCTACAAATTTATCTGTGACATAATCGTAGCCTGGGGCTCCAGCTCACCTCAGCTTTGTCTCCACATCTTCCCATCAAATGCTGTGGTATTCAGTCATCTGTCCTCTCTGTGCCTTGTCTTTTGTCCTCTAAGTGCTGGTAGGAGGCCTAGCTATTCTCTAAGGCAGGGGCTCTTTACCAAACGTTGTGCCATAACAATCTAGAGATAAGTTTCTCAGGATAATGTGTTTAAATGCTTGAAATTAACACATGAAATGAAAAAGAAGTATATTGATATATAGTTATCAAAATATATAACAAAATTATGTGCCTCTTTCAATATTTAAATAAATTTTAGTAAAAGTCTAATAATAACTAATTTTGAAGTAGTGTTGAGCATAAATGATATTTTAGGATACCTTTAACTACAATGTAATATGAAAATGCCCATAATTTATATTGGCAATAATGATTAATGTTACTTCTACAATAGGAGATGTTAGATTTCAGCTATGAGTTAATGAAAAGAGAGAATTTTTTTCCCATCCAAGTTCACAGACCCCCTGAATTCCATCCATGGACCCTACGTCAAGTATCCCCACTTTAAGGTCTAGCTCAATGTTCAACTTCTTGAGCCCTTTCTATCTTGATTTTCCTAATTTGGGATTACCTTACCCCTCTTTATTTTATTTTTTTAACTTTATATTAGTTGACATAAATACTTTATTTTTTTCAAAGATTTATTTTTAGAGAGGGGAAGAGAGGGAAAAAGAGAGTGAGAGAAACATCAATGTGTGGTTGTCTCTCACATGCCCCCTACTGGGGACCTGGCATACAACCCAGGCATGTGGCCTGACTGGGAATAGAACCAGCAACCCTTTGGCTAGCAGGCTGGCACTCAATCCACTGAGCCACACCAGCCAGGGGAGATAGAGACACTTTAAATGTACTTACTATTTCCTACTTTTCAAGTTGTATGTCTTTAAGTTGTAAGGGAAGGCCCTATTTTTTTTCCCATTTTTTAAATTCCTCCCATGGCTAATAATGCCTTGCCTCATAGCAGGCACAGTAGGAAGGCATTCGGTCAGCACTGTTTGAATTAATCAGTAAATAACAGTGCAATCTTGCTTATCCTACACAGTCTCAGCTAATATTAATATTGCCTTACATCTCTTTGGCAGCTTAGAAGGTCTTAAATATATAGAAGGGGCACCTAAACATTCCATATTTAGAGTATAAAGTACTGAAATTAGGCAACAAAATGCTCTCTCCCTTTACTTTTTCTCTTTAGAGAGTAAATGCTTAGTCAATGCTGCTGACTGACAGATCTCTGGGGAGCAGACCAGTTCTTCAATCATTCTACTGACAGAAGGAGTGCTGTCTGACATGAGCCTGTCTGAGAATCTCTTCACCTTTCAGGGCCTTTGCATAGACAAAGGACAGCTGGTGATTTCCTAAGCACAGGCACCTTCATGACTCATGTGGGCAAGGCCAGCTTCCTATTGGTCTCACATATGTGAACCTGTGGTTCCAGGGTAGGTGGTTCCTGCAGATGAAGCAGCAGAATTCCATCTCCTCTCCTGAGTGAGTGATGTTGTCTTTGCATATGAGGTCGGAGATGGCAACCCCACCTAAGGGACCATATCAGGAAGGTCTACTAAACACCTGAGTGCGTATGTCAGTCTGAACTCCACTGAGTCTGTAATGGATCAGCCTCATGATGGACATCGGTCCTTCAGTCTTAGCTGTCTTTTTCCTGAATAACTGCAGCTCAGAACTCCTGTGTATCTTTGCCAAGAAAAACAAAAATATAACAGACTAGTTCTTCCTTTTCAAATGAAGAGAGCACAATGATATTCTCTACCGAAACCATTCATAAGGGCATTGTGACCATTTGCTTTGGCAGAAATTCACCATTGGCAACATTTTTCAAGCCCTACATCATGTCAAGTGACTCTTATGATAATTGGGGTGTACTCTCCCTTCCTAGTAACCAAGACTGATGAGATATTCACTCAGAGAACAAAGGCTAGACTCGGCACACTCTTTTCATTCTTAAGGACATTTAAATCTATTCCATTTGAATTTATTCCTTTTGAGACACACTAGATATATGGTACTAAATAAAAATAGGTGAATGATAATGAAGAGGGCAGTCTGACTGTTTCATCTTCTGTTTCAGGAATTATGATATATACACCCTCAGAAATAGGTAATGTTTATAGGTGCTCCTATACAAAACAGATTGCACTGTGTGTACTTTTTGCTTCTAATACATATGAGACCATTGTGTGGTTCCCAGTTTAAAGGGAACATTCTGATTACACACTGGGAACAAGTTATCTCTAGTAAATTCCCATCTGCATGGGGCCATTCCCTCCTCATTCTTCCTAACAGATCCCCCATATTCCTTCAATCATAGTGTCTCGTGGGCAGGTGGCAGCCCCAGCTGGAGGGTGGGGACCCAAGTAGTCTAAAGCTTTCCAGTGTGCCACCAAACAACATTAGCATCACCTGGGAGCATCTGGGAAGCCTCAGCTGACGCCTCAGCCCAAACCTACTGAATCATAATCTATTTTATAAGCTCCCCAGGTGATCTGTGTGCACACTAAAGTTCAAGATGCACTGATCTAAGGGAAACCTCTTTCCAGTGATTGGTTCAAGAACTGGCATGTGACCCAATTCAGGAAAATGAGACGTGAAGGTTTTGTTGGGAGCTTCTCCTCATTCTTCCAGGAGAAATTCCCTCCTGAATGTTGTGTGGGATGTGATACCTAGAGCTTCCATAGCTATCTTGCTCCTACCTAAAGATAAAACTGTCCCAGAGAGACAGGCAAAGACAGAACACAGGGAAGCAGAGTACGGGTGATTGCATTAGGTCAACCCTGAAGTCTGGAATCACGGAACTGGCCAATAAACCTCTTATTATTCAGGTATCTTAGAGTTGGGCTTTCAATTATCTGCAGCTTTAAAACATCCCTAAATAAAGCATGATAAAAAGAACAAAACCCAGGCACCAGGTTCAACCACATGCTAGAGTCCAGACAAGTCAGTGCACTGAGAGACCAGAGGAACAGTTCAGAGACTCCTTTTGGCTGGGGGAACTGACCCAGTAGTGTTTCCGTTCTGACATCCATTGTTTGCTTTGCCCATTTCCAAAAGCTTTCTAAATTAGCCAGTCTAAATTATCAACCAGAGGAAGTGCTGAACCCTTTCCAAATTATTTTAATCAAAGTGATCAACAGTTGCCTTCCCCAGAAGTCACATGGGTGTCATTTCCTGCAAGGACAATGGGAGACTAATTGCTTAGCCTCAGACTCTAATAAGGAAGGCAACCTGTGGCATGTAATTACTGAAGGGTAAAAAACAAAAAGCTTGAGGCTCTCAGAACCTGCTCCTGGATATACTCCAAAAACTTGGGGAAAAGGAAAGAAAGAGAGAAAGAAAGAGAGAAAGAGAGAGAGAGAGAGAGAGAGAGTCAGTCAGTCAGTTGGTGTGGAAAAAGGTTTGAGAGGCTAGCAGCTTAGGTAGCCACCCATACCATTTTTGCACATTACTGGCATTTATTAAAGACCTTTCTAAGGCAACCAAGGAGACCTGCTATTATATAAAACTATATATGGCTTTGGTGTAATTTTGCCTCATACACAGGAGTGATGTAGTCAAGGAAAACTGGGTGTCCACATGGGCATTACGTCTTTGGTGTGTCATAGCTTCTTAGCTACAACAGGATATTTCGGGGATGTGTTTGTTGTGTTGGCTTGATGAAGAATGTGCTATCATGGAGTGAATATTAGTTGGTTTTCCATAGAACACTCCTTCAGTTCTATCACTCAGGTCTTTTTTCTCCCAAATGTTTTTGCTTTCTCTTCCCTGGTACCTCATATACTTTCACAGCTCCAACTATCATACCCTGTCATGAGTTTCAAACTGTATCCCCAGATGTATCACCCATGCTCCCCATTCCTCTGCTGCGCCTAGACAGAAAGTACTTTGAGGGCAGAGACTTTGTTTTGGTCACTGCTATATTCCCAATGCTCAGCACAGTGGCTGGTGCTGAGTATTACATGTTTGTTGAATGAATAAGTGAAAGGTCTCACTCAGACTCCTAAGATGTTTCACACAGAATTTCCCGCCATCACCTCCTCACTGGCCTGACTCTGGTCTCTCCTGTACCCACTCCGCTGACACAAGTGAAAGCTCTGGATTACAGCACTGATCATGTCAGTTCTAGAATGTCTCAGCTGAGAATGATTTACCAGCCCAGCACTGCATCTGCCAGGTGAGAAACCAGTCCCACCAAGGCCAGGAGACTTGCCTAAGGTCTTATGTTTAGTGGATGGGTGGGTGGCAGAGATAGGATTGTAACTCGGGCTGCTGACTCAGGGGCTTTTGCTAACATGCCACTGACTAGTTCAAAGCCTTCAGTGCTCTTTTTCAGCAAAGCCTAGCACAGGGCTAGGTGTGCAGGAGATGCCCAGTAACAACTGTTGACTGACTAATTGGATAAACAAATGGCTCTCTTTGGCATCTACCAAAGGGTTTCAGTTGTTGAAAAAACTGGAGGGTTCATATGTGGAGCCCTCTTTAAGAGAAAGATAATAAATACCCTAGTACACAAAATGGAGAACAGAGGAGTTGTTCCGGATCTCCACCCCTGCAGTGCCTTTGAGTCACCTTCTAGGAACCTCAGGGCTTGGTGACACTGCTAGAAAGACTAACGACTTACACAAACTCAAACTCATCAGCTTTGCATTCAGACACCCACCGTCATTCTAAGCCCATCTCGGCCTCATTTTCATTTCCTCTTTCTCCCTCACGCCAGTCTTACCAAAGCACCTGCTGTTCCCAGCACTTGTCCCGCCTCCAGGCCTTCTCCTGCCACTTCTTCCCTCTTAAGTGCTCTTACCTCCTCCAGCAAGAATGGGGAACAAAGCTGTCCCTCACACCCAACTCTAACATAAATCCTTCCCTAAAGTTCTTGCCCAATTTCCTCCACTGGAATTAATCTCACTCTATTTATATCTCTACAATGGAACTTACAACATCATCTGCTTCAAGTAAAAGAGCCAGCTCCTTGAGGGCAGGAAACTACATTAATCTTCGAACCATTGGCACCTTGCATGGAGGAGGCACTTCTAGTCATTCTGCTGCATTCAGCCAAATTTGTAAGGTTTGAGATGGGGATCCCAAGTCTTGCCCTAGCCCGTGCAGGCTGAAGATAAAGCCAGCACACACTTGCAGGCCCATTTGCTAGGAAGCAGCTGTGTGAGTCTTTGCTGAGTCTTATTTTCAAAAGCAGAGAATGTGGGGGTGAGGGCGGGGAGAATGAATCCCCCCTCCCTCCATAGCTTTCCTGTGGCTATGGCTGTTCGGTGCAATGTGAGGTACAAGCTGGGCAGCTTGTGTAAAAAATAATAATTGATTTAAAATACAGTTCTGACTCCTTTTATGCTATAATATTCTCTGCATGGCCAAAGTAAATTGTCTGAAAAATTAAAGTGTTCCAAGTGGTGGGATAATACAATAAACAAGCAAGTGCAAAAACAAAGCCCAGTTGCAAGGAAGAAGGATGGGAACCAGAAAACACAGGGTTCCCTAGGAAACCAAACCTACTACTGAGAGGGTGGGAGGCTCGGAGGAGGCATCACTGACCTATCTGCTTCCCTTGCCCGTAAGGACCCTAATCCTTCTGGCTTCACTTCAACAAGTTGGGGAAAATCAAGCAAGTTTGTAACTGTTATTTCCTTTATTATTTGCTGTAGGTGGAGTAAAGAGCAGAAGAAAAGAGGAGAAAGACAGATGGACACAAAGAGACAAGCATAGAAAGCACTCAGCCAGCAGAAGGAATTACTGACCATGGAATAAGGGCATAGGAAGGTCAAACTGCAAAAGGCTAGCTATTCCTCTCTCACCGGTGACTGCCAGGACAAGAGAGAATAAGAGGCTCACCAAGGAGTAAGGCACCACCAAACCAGCAAATGAGCCTACCTCTGCCCAGGAGACTGGCTCTGAAGGCAGAGTAGAGACATATACATTTAGGGCTCACTGGCACAAGGAGTTGGTCATGCAAACTGGTGACTGGAGGGGTAGGGTGGGATTTTAAGGCTCTCATTGCTCCACTTAATCTCCATCAACCCCAAAGGGGAGGAGGAGTGATAGAATTTTTCATAATAATAATAATAATGTTTAAACTTTTAGGCTGAGGTGCCCAGTTTGTTTGGGGAAGAAATAAATGAAGTAAACGCCATTAGAATAATTCATTGACTGTCAGGAGGAAAAAGGAAAGATTCTGCTTCTATATATGAGAAAGAACTGTGTATTCATAATCATATCTTTCTTTTCCTTCTGGGAATGAGTTGCTGTCAAATGATCACAACACTTATGTAGCAGGTAAAATAAAACAGGAACTCTGCTTCTGTAGTATACTTGAATTATTTCTGACTTGCCCTTGTAAATGAAGCTATTTCTAGGGATCTGCAAATCCAGAGTCTGAATGGAAACGCTGCTTTGTTATGATGCAGGTGCAACTGCTGGATAAATCCCCGAGCACTCTTCCAACCTGATTACCACTCTCAAGACCCTCAAACAGACTCTGCAATGGCTCCTGGGAAGGCCTGTGAAATGCACACAGTATCACAATGCTGCCAAGATCAAGGTTAATAATGATGTGTGCAAGTTGGCTACAATATTAGAATCCCAGAATTCTGGGCCTGAATGGAAAGTTAAAGAATATGTAGTCTGGTAATTTTAAACTATTTTTTTTTTTAGTACAGAACCTTGTGTATTCACACACACACACACACACCATACACACATATACACATGTGCATGCATTTCAAAGGTGTATGCTAAATTCCTATACATTATATAACAGGGGCATCTAACAATTCTGGTTCAAGGGGAAAAGGACTCAAAACGCTCCCACCTCGACCATCCTTCTGTCCCATTTGACACTTCTGGGAACCGTAATGTTCTAAGAACACTGAAAATTCCAGATCTAGTCCCCTCCTCCCCCCAGTAGCTGCACCTCCCCCTTAACATCTCTTCCGGCCTGTGTGCGGGTTCTCTATGCGGCAATGTGGGTGACCTAATAACATTTCTACCTTTTTCCTACCAAGGACTTATTTTATTCACCTCTGAGGACCACATATTTTAAACCACTTCACCTCTCATAAAAACTACATTTTTGAAGTGATAACTAATTTATTTGCACAGCTCTTACTTAGAGTTAGTGAAACCTCAACGTAAATCTTAGCCTTGCTAAGCTTGGTAACCTTGAGAGCATTCTTTAATAATGTGAAGAAGTAAACCCAGTACAGGCTTTTCTTCTCTTCCTCTGCTTTTTATTTCAGCAAGACAGATCTTCATGAAGGAAATATCAAATATATAGGAGTAAGTCCAAGAGAAGATGTGTAAGACCTTTACACTGAAAACTACAAACCATTATTGAGAGAAATTAAAGACCTAATAAAGAATAGAGGGTTATACTATGTACATGGACTGGAAGTCTCAATATTTTTAAGATGTCAGTTCTTCCCTGAAATTGCATCTTCAATGCAATTTCAATTAAAAAACAGTCTTTTCCCCCTTTGGGAAATCAACAAGCAGATTCTAAAATTTATATGGAAATTCAAAATGCCAAAAGTCAATATAACCTTGAAGAATAAGAACAAAGCTGGAAGACTTACTCTATCAAATATCAAGATTCACTGTACAGTGATAGTCCTTAAGATAGTATATTTGTGCCACAATAGACAAATAAACTAATAGAACGGTCCAAAATTGACCTAGAGAGATAGTCACCTAATTTGTGACAGATGGCACTGAAGTTCACTGGGTATTTTTGGTTGAATTGTGTCCCCCCAAAACATACATAAAAGTCTTAACTCCCACATACCTCAGATTGTGACTTGATTTGGAAATAGGGTCATTGCAGAGGCCCTTAGTTAAAGCGAGATGACAGTGGATTAGGGTAAGCCCTAAGACCAATATGACACCTCCTTATAATAAGAAGCAAATCTAGACACAGAGAGACACGAGGGGAAGAAGGCCATGTGACAATGGAGGCAGAGATAGGAGCAATGCAGCTGCAAGGAACACCAGGGACACCGAGGATTGCCAGCTACCACCAAAAGCTGAAAGAGGCAGGGAAGGATTCTTCCCTAGAGGCTTCAGAGGGAGCATGGCCCCGCTGACACCTTGATTTAGGACTTTTAGCCTCCAGAACTGTGAGAAAGGAAATTTCTTTTGTTTTAAGCCACCTGGTTTCAGGCATTTTGTTACAGCAACCCTAAGAAATGACTCTTAATCTGTACCTTCACCATGCAAAAAAATCAGTGCTGCCTACATGACAGAACTAAATGTGAAAAGTAAAGTAATAACACTTTCAGAAGAAAACATGCAGAGTAGCTGCATACCTTGCAAAAATAAAGATTTTTAAATAACTGAACACAAGAAAATGTTAACCATGAAGGAAATTAAGAATGTCTGTATCAAATGACATCAATAAAATCAAAAGGTAGGCCACATAGTGGAGAAAAGAATTGCAATACATATATCCAGAAAAATCTCCTACAAATCCTTAAGGTAAATTTAGACAGACAAACCAAAAAAAAATGGGCAAAAACTTGATATGAAATTTCTCAATAAAGGAAATCCAAATGGCCAATAAATACAGAAAAAGATGCTCTAGTTTGGTCATCAAAGAAAAGTAAGTTAAGCCCTGTCTGGTGTGGGTCAGTGGATTGAGTGGCAGCCTGTGACCCAAAGGGTTGCTGGTTCGATTCCCAGTGAAGGCACATGTGTGAGTTGCCAGCCAGATACCCAGTAGGGGGCGCAGAAGAGGCAACTACACACCGATGTTTCTTGCCCTCTCTCCCTCCCTTGCCCTCTCTCTAAAAATAATAAATAAATACAATTAAAAATGTTTTAAAAAAGAAAAGTAAGTTAAAATCACAAGGTATTGTTAATACACACCTACCAGATTAGCTGAAATGACAGAGACAAAGCCCACAGTGTTGGTGAGGGCATGGAGCAACTGGAACTCTCATAGTCTGGTGAGAGTATAAATTGACAAAGACCCAGGACCTTGCCATCAAGAAATCTATCCTATGGAAATGTTGCCGATGCTCACCACTGACACGTACAAGAATGTTCCTAGTCATACTGTCTGTAATAGACCAAACTGGAAATGACCCAAAAGCCCATGTACAATAGAAGGGTTAGAGAAATTTTGGTCTAGTTCTACAATATATTACACAGCAACAAAAATGAGCAAATTGTAGCTTGTAACAACACAGATTCGTTTCCCAAATATAGAGAGACAAGAATATATATACATACTTATTACTGCATTTATAAAACTAGACAAAACCAGCCTGTATTAGAAGTCATGCTACCTTTGGTGGGAGTGGGTGTCGTTAGGGACCGGAAAAGGGTCTAAGGGGCTTCTGGTGTTTGGGTGATGTTCTTTCCTCATCTGGCTGCTGGTTATAGGGGAGTACTCACTTTGTAAAAATTCATTATTAGTGCACTTAACAATGTTTTCTTTTCTGTATAAATGTTATACTTCAATTAAAAAACATCTCAGTGGTTAATGCAGTGAAACCAGAGACAAAACAAAGCTCTTACAAGAACTGAAAGCCAGAGAGCACAGCAATTTAATCTAAGCAAGATAATTCAAAAATTCGCTTTGCTAAAAGCTTAAAAGTGCCATTTCATTTAATTGTGTTTTTTATTCTCTCAAGATAACTGTCATGCCAAAGCTATTTTATTATGAAATGTTAGGACAGGATGAAGCAAACAGTTTTGAAATAAAATAACACAAATCGTTTTAATTTTATCTTATTGGCCTTTTTAAAGTGAAAATTTGGATATTGAAGTCCAATTTTTTTCAAGTCAATGTAAAAGTTCCATAGGGCCTGCAGCATCCCTAGACAGAAAAGCCCTGGGGATAAAGGTGTTTTCTTTGGGCGGTACACAGTAGGCACTCAGGATTTCCCTTCTAGTCTTGTTCCTAGAAACAATAAACAGTTCAGCTTGCTTCTGCAGTCTTGCTGTGGATAAATGTATAGTTTCCACCTGGCAGTCTGAAGCATGGAAAAGAACTCCCAGAACACCATGCCTGCCTTTGTTGTTTTCTGTCCCCTTCAGATTCCCGCTATGAAATACACATGGTCATGAGGTGGAGTCCTGACCTACCTCAGGGTCCAGCATCACACTGGCAGGGAGAGAAGTCTGTCCCCCAGTCTTGGGGACAGCTGGACCTCTGCCTATATGCCAGGCCCCTTCCTGCTTCTGGTCAGAGTCTGTGCGGAGGCGAGCCCATCATCATTAGAAACGTGCTCCACACAACTGCTCCACCGACCATTGAAACTAATCCCTTGGTGCGTAGAAACTACAGACCAGACTCTGGCTTTCTCGGAGAGCTGTGTTCTCTTGGACCCTCTGGTAGGAAGACTGACTTGGGCCCTTACACAGCATCCTGGATGGCAGGCAGCCCCTGAAGGAAGTGAGAGAGGGCCAATCCCACCGTGGCCTACATTCTGAGGTGTGAAAGGAATTGTGCGTGAGGGCACTGTGGAGGATGCGGGGTTCCCACGAAGGAAACTTCACTCACCCTCACCCTGAGAACAGAGCATGGGGACTGGGCCCTGGAGATGAGCTGCTTTTTCTTCGGCCACTCCATTTCCCTGAATATTGAGTTGCCAAAGGAGATCCCTTCGATTCAAAATCTGTTGTTTTTGTGCAGACTTTCTGATGCTAATTCTCCCAACTTACCATCTGACAATAATCTCGTGGGTCATTTACAAAGTTCTCTCTGGTAAGAAAATGATATTTGAATTGTAAATAAATTTTATTATGAGTGGCCACTGAGATGTTCCACCTGAAACTGTAGATAAATCACAAGTCCAACATGATAATCACCCAGGCCAATTCTTTGGGAGCCTTTTCTCTATCTGGGCAGGACAGGGCGAACCACAGCCTCTGGGTCAGAGGTGGCCCACGGCTTGTGTTTGCACAGCCCAAGCACTAAGAACGATTTTTACATATTGAAACGGTTGAAAAAGGGATCAAAAGAATATTTCATGACACGTGAAAATTGTTAAGAAATTCAAATTTCGGTGCCTATAAATGAAGTTGTATTGGAACACAGTCACACCCAGGAGTCTGCACACCGTCTCTGGCTGCAGCTGTGATACAACAGCAGAGCGGCCTCAGCGCGGACTGCATGGCCTGCAGCGGCTTTATTATCTGGCCATTTTGAGAAGAAGTTTGCTGACCCATGATTTCAGATAATTGCTGTGTGTTTGCAGAAGGTTATCCATTCTGATTTTCTCACTCTGCCTTACGTGTTTGAGCTTCTGGGACTATGTCTACGTTCAATGAGTCAAAAAGGCAAGTCCTAAGGCTGATGTCAATTGACACCAACCTGGTAAACCAACACAACCTACAAGAGCAGTGCCTTTCAGTGTATGGCCTGGTAATCCATTTAGTGGGTTGCAAAAGTCAACCTTAGGTGGTTGCCCAGCATTTTCTATAATTGAAGTAAAAGAGAAAAATATCGAGGGGATGGTTTGGGACTGAACTATGCCCCTCACACATATGTTGAAGCCCTAACCCCTAGTCTTCAGAATGTTACTATTAGGAGATAGGGCCTTAAAGAGGCAATTAAGGTAAAATGAAGTTTAGAGAGGGCCCTGATCCAATATGACTTCAGTCCTTATAAGAGGAAGAGAACAGGACAAGTGCAGAAGAGAGACCATGTGAGAACCAAGGGAAAAGACACCGTCTACAAGCCAAGGAGAGAGACCTCAAAAGAAACCAGCCCTGCTGACACCTTGATCCTGGACTTCTAGCCTTTGGAATTGTGAGAAAACAAATTTCTGTTGTTTAATTCACTCAGTCTGCAGTGCAGACTAAGACAGGTACCATATGTAGTATTATTTGGTGAAAAAAAATTTTTTAAGTCACAAATGTGTGTGATATGGTTGTGATACAAAAATGCATGAAATTCTGTGTGTTACATCAAAATAAACGGAAGAATGCTGCACTGGAGAGACATACACACTCTCATTGACTGAGACATGTACAATCACAGAGGGGTATCCAAAAACTGAACCAAGACAAAAGAGCACTTATCAAATATATTATAGGCATCATATGTACAGCATCTCACTTAGTCCTCATCGCAGTCCTATGCTTGGATAATGTTATATATATTCAGCTGACAAAGAAACCAAAGTGCTGAGAGGTAACCCACACAAGAGGCAGAGCCAGGTCTGACTCCAAAGTCTGTATATTACTCCTCATCATGAGTATTTCTACGTCCCCGAGAATAGGCTGTAGTTTGATAATATGAAGGGATCAAAGGAAAGGGAAAAACATTTATAAATAATAGCTAACATTACTGAATACTTACTATGTGCCGGGTACCATGCTAAGCTTTATAAATGACCTCACTTCATCCTTATAACAACCCAACAGAATAGATTCTGTTACCCACATTTTTTAGCTGAAAAATCTCAGTCTGGAAGAAATTAATTAACTTGCCCAAGATCACAAATCTGGAACATGGCAGACCCAATATTTGAGCCCCCATCTCTCTGACATTTGAACTACAGCTCTTGCCCACCACAGCCCCTCTTCTGAACTAACTGCAAATATTGTTGACCTAAGTGTATAAATATTAGCCGGTAGTCTCCACTTGAAGAAAAATGAAATGCATCCATTAAATCGTACATCCCCTGACTGAGCACATACCACGTGCCAAGCCCTGTTCTGAGGGCTAAGGATACAACAGAGAAGAAAACAGACAAAGGCCTTGCCACCATGGTGACCATTTGGGTAAAACCTTATGATATAACCATGACGGTAACTGAAATGACCTCATAGGTAATGCAGTGAGAAGTAAGATTCAGGTGTGTTGAAGGCATGGGCTAATGAAATTGAAAACTGTAGAAAACAGAGGAAGGTGAAGAAGGTTTACCAAATAGAAATCCCAGTAATTCTACTTAACATCTCTTCTATCCAGGTTTATTTATCATGTGGGCATATCTTATTTCTCAGTTGACTGGAAGTTTTTCTATGGCAACGGCTATGTCATACTTTAAATATCTCATTCAGTGCTTGGCACGGTGCATAGGAGTTTGAATTTATGTGTTTTTAAGTTTTTTTCCAAGAGACATGTACAGAGTTGACTTGGACTTGTAAGTCAGGCGTAATGACAAGAGCCAGCCAAACCTTGGCAAGTCCCAGCGGAGGAGAGGAGCACATATTACTGAGTGGTATCAAGGATGTGAGCAAAGACCTGCACATTTAACTGGAAGAATTTTAGCTGAATCAAATGAGATACAGTATGACGGTTCTTAAGAAATCAGAAACAGTGCCTGGTCATGAGGATGTAAAAAAAATTAGGCTCAGTGAAAGGAAACCAGGGCATGGAGTGTTTAGAATTTTAATATACCGTGGCAAAAGTGATTCTAAGGTTTCTTTGCTTTTATTTCTATTTAAAATTTTTCATGTATAGAAATTCAATATTTTTACCTACTCAAGCCTATTAATTCTTTCATCATGAAATAATCAGGGAAGGGAGAAAATACCTGATACTGGAATGTTTACTATGTGCTACTGATGATATCAAACATGGGAACATTTGATTGCACGGACCAGCATGACGAGTGCTTAGATTATGTCTATTTATACAGTGCAAACCTCCAGATTCACTATTTCATTAATTTAGAATGATCACGGTTTAATATTAAATGAAAGAAGCAGGATCAAAACCATATATACACATGCATAATATGCATCCCCCACACAAAAGAGGGAAAATAAATACATTCTAACATTGCTATTTCAATATGGTGTGATTAAGAGATATTTTTATTGTCTTCTTTATAGCTCGCC
Source organism: Macrotus californicus (assembly GCA_007922815.1). NCBI lineage: Eukaryota > Metazoa > Chordata > Mammalia > Chiroptera > Phyllostomidae > Macrotus > Macrotus californicus. The sequence continues at coordinate 102,035 of VMDR010001336.1, read as the reverse complement.
AAATATTCCACAATGAGTGCATATTTTCAAGTCAGGAAAAAATAAAGACCATATAAAATATGTTTAAATCAAAGGATAGTATGCATATGGTATACTTCCACCGTGCATCTCTGACTTGCCAGAGGACTTTGACCACACTGGCATGTGGGACAAATTCTGATAATGTTATTAAAATATATATTCTAAACTCACTGGCGAAGAGATTTCAAAATAGCTGTGGTGGTGGCTAGGGCAGTCACCAGGATGAGATGATGAATTATAATGAATTCTTTGGCTTTTGACAATACGTTTATTCAACAAACATTTACTGAGTGCCTGTCATGCTCCAAGCACTCTGTTAGGTATTGAGGGGTCAAACTGGGTCTCCAGGAACAAATGACCCGTTGGCTGACACTAGGCCTATGCACCTCGACTCCAGCAAGATCTGCGCAGCCCCACCCTCCACACCCAACCTCATCTGGGTGCTGACCCTGCCGCATCTGTGGCCCAGAGAAAGGCTGGCCTCACCTTTCCAGCTCCAGTGCCTCATTTGTAAAACAAGGATAACCCTGACCCAGTTTGCAGCGCTGTGATGAAGAATAAGTGGAAAGCATTCTGGACTTGTTTTAATCTCTTCAGGACCAGATGGATGCTACTTGTTAATAACCAGTGTGGCTTCCTTCCTTAGGATATTGTGTATTCTTTAAGAAAAAGTAAAGGGATAGAGATGAGGTTCAGTGATTTTCGGGATATTCTGTATTTTTCTTCCTTGGAATATCCAAATTACAATTACAGAAATGAATACCTGTTTCCCAACCTCAGGCAAGAGCCGAGGGACTCCAAGTTCTCATGAGGTTAGGTAATCCAAGAACAAAACTGGGTGAGATGCTGCCAGTCTTTAGGGAAATAATCCAATTATAATCAGTACTTCAAAAATCTAATAGAATTAACTTTTCCCACTTCTCTTTTAGGAAAAGTGACTTTAGCAAAGCAACATTTAAAAACAAACAAGTGTTAAGCTAAGTTATGAAGTTTAATATTCCTAAGAAAGACTAAAGGACACTGAGAGGACACTGACCATTATGTCCCAGTCAGACATAAATATGAAAATTTCTCTTCCCTGCCAAACTGAACTCATTTCCCAAACATTGGGAACATCTGTATAAATCAATGCCCTCAATTATAGAGAGAAGAGGAGGCAGAGGAGGAGCTGGAAGAAGTGAGGGGAAAGACATACAGAGCTAAATGCTGAGCACACTTAGGAGAGAAGTTCCCTTTTACTGGCTACTAAGGTGAATAAATAAGCACTTTAGAAATACACAGATTGAGACAGAAGGTGCAGCTCTAGCTGCTAGTGTTCACATTTTACATGAAAGGTTAAGGGTATTTTCTAGTTGTTGCTACAACGTTTTCAGATTCTTTGTGGTCTTTGAACCATAGTAAGGATGAGTAAATGGAGTGTTCTGACAGCTTTACAATCACCTGGACTAAATTCCCCCTACCACTCAAAATCTTTGTTTCAGTGGTTACTTGTCAATAACCACAGAGCCTAGGGCACACGTGGCTTAGGTGAAACTGACACCTCTATTTACTTTTTTCTGTCTTGTGGGTGACAACAGGTACGGTCCCCTTCCCATCGCTCCCACATCTCCAACACCCTTGTTATTGCTGCATCCCAAATGCCCCCAATGGGCATGTGCAAGAGTGGTAGCCATGGGTGAAGTCCCCACCACCTACGCTGCCTACACGTAGGTAAAAAGCTTGCAATTTCCAACCTGGGGCTTTGGGTGGGGGTCAGTGTTTAATACTGTACACGTGGCAACTGTGGTTTATTCCAAAGAACATGAGTGTGCTGTGATATATTCCGTAATTGCTCTGCTTGTAAAAAAGGAGTTGTAAAAATCGTATTAAAAATGCTTGTTGATGCCCTGTGGGTATGAGTCACTATGTAAAGAAGGATCAAAATGGATCCTCTGTTATGGGTTCTGGCTGGTTCTTTGATTCTTAACAACTTTATTATTAATGTTAATAGGAGTTAGGCACACATCAATGAGAGAATAAATTTCTTGGGTTTAGTGGCGCTTCAATTAATGATTTGTAAGCAACGTAAAATGCTTTCTAATTTTGTTCCAAGTAATGACACACTACCCAGAAGAGCTGAAAATTAGGCATAGGTCTCACCACTGGGTGGGAAAGGCCAGGCGGATGGAAGAAAGGAGGCTCTCCAGCTGGTTGGAGGCCTGCCCGGGGCTCTGCAGGAGAATCCCTCTGCACAGTGTGTGGGAGTGCAGCAGGAGGGACAGACACAACTCACCCGAGGGATAAAGAATGTGATGAAGGGAGGAAAGGAAAACTCACAAGAGTGAGCCTGATACAGAAGGAATTTACCATAATCTAAAATGGAAATGACTGGCTGCAACTGTGCTTCTTAAGTCTGTCACAGAATGGTTCTGTAAGTTAATTCTATTCATTGACTTCCAAAAATACCCACCAAGATAAAAGTGGGAATTTAAGTTCCAAGGATGATGCAGCAGAACTCATGATGAATAGGTTATTCTGCAATGACACAAAGCTTCGCTTCCAGTCTTTGGAAACCCAGCTTTTGATTTAACCCTCTCTTGCCCAGGACCGCAGGTCTCTCTGTCCTCAACGAACCTCATAGGAAACCAAATGCCAGTTGATTGGTATTCTCCGAGGACGGGACATTTGCCATGGGGGCTGCAGCAAAGATGAGTATAAATGGCAAATGCCAAACTTCCATGATTTGGTAAGAAAACAGAAAAACAAATTTTAATCTAAAAATCTCTTCAGTGTTTTCTCTTCCACACTCAATCACTTTATCTTTCCTTACATTTTATCCTGATGCGTTGCAGATGGTGTGAAGACCTCTGTTGACAAATAACAAGACCCTACAACTTAAAAGACTAGGTACAGAGTGATGGCTGCATGGGGTGTCTGCTCTTAGCTGCTGAGAGTCCAGTTTCACATTGGAGGGATTTTAGCACCATCTTCATCACCTGTAATGCTCAGGTGGCTAAGCTTACCCTTTAACCTCTGGCAGCACCTTAGTTGTTTGGCTCAGTGGTCACCTCCCACTTGGCAGATTTCAGGTCATTTTTGGTTTAAAGGGCATTGCATTTCCTTCATAACCAAGGCAGGGCTTCACATACTGCGTGCATTTTATTTAGGATTATGTGGCTTTTCAAGGGAGTTCCCATTTTTCTGAAACACCTACCTAGTCACCCTGAATCACAATACATGGAAATTCTTACGACATGTAGTTTAACTGAACAAATATTTATAGGAACAGGATTTTGTTGACTATGGAAATGGATACCAAAATTCAACAGAACTTCCATAGCAGCCGCTCTATGAATGATCAGCAAACGGGTCTCTCCAGTGGTCCAGATTATACCAGAAAAACATCAGCCAATTAACAAAAACAGGAAGTGCATTCAAGACTGTGACAAACGGAAATGGTGCCTGGGTTGTACACTGTTTTCAGATTACTCCTCTCCTTATTTCTGCTGGTGCTGGAGACACAGGAGTGTCCTACTGAGGGCCTGTATGTGAGCACAGCATTTAAGAAAAAGGCCTTGCCTGGGATCTCAGCCCCCTACAATGACTGGCATAGGCCTGTTGGACACCAGGGTATAATAGGAGACCGAATGGGGTAGAAGATGGTTAGGTGCTCATGAAGAGAACAGAAAAGCATCAGACACCATCTCGGCCTTTAAGATGTTTGCAGCAACTTGGCAGATAAGCTATATGCACGTGCCAAGTTAACAACACGCACTTAACCACGACTAACTACCAAGATGGACGCAGAGAGTGGGTCTTGAAAAAACTGGGCAAAATTTAGCCTAGATTTTCCAACCATACGTGTTTTTCTTGGCCAGGAAACTAAAACTTGAGACTAGAAAATGACCAGGAACCAGCTGAAGTTTCTCTGAGAAAAATGGAAACTAAGCAAACTGTTTACCCATTTTTCTTTTGCTTCAAAACAGCAGCTTCCCACTGACCTTCGAGGCCACTTGGAGTTCCAAGGGCATGCTGCCGCTTCGTCCTCTGAGCACTGTTCTGGGCTAATCGGTAGTGTTTTGGACTTTCTAAACCAGGTACCTTTCAGTCATACACATTTATTTGGCTGTTTTAAGGGGATTAATTCAACCACTTCAAATATTTGGGCTTTGTTAAAAAATTATTTCCTCAAACGATGCTGCTTTTATGGGTTGACTCTGGGAGTGAGGTTTTGCCCTAAGAACCACTGTTTTAAAGCAGACGGTAACATTAATAAAGGTAAAAGCGGTTTCCCTATTCTCAGCTGCCCCGAATTGAGGACTACCAGTTTCGAAGCTGATCCCATCCCAGCCAGTGTCACATCGCAGATCCTCAGCTTCTTAATTCTCAGTTCCACATTCTCCAATCTGGGGGGAGTTGAGTAGAATCGTTAATATCAGGGAAGGATGGAACATACTTCACAATGTGTTCAGCCAGTGACTTCTGGGGGTGGGAGGTGGAGTCTACAGAGATTATAAAAGAGGGTAATACAAGAACCTGAATAACAGGTGTCTTTGCCTATGGCTTTGGCTGGCTGATGTTTAACATCATAATTCCTGAGATGACATTGAAACAATGTGCTGAGGACAATTTCCTTTCTGCAGCAGGGAGTGCAAACGCAGAAGTACCTGCAGAGCATGTGGAAGTTTCGTCTTCACAAAGAAGCCCTGATGTTAATGTGGGACATTGCACTTTCCAAGAAAACATCGCACAGACCCATGTCAGGAATGGTGCAGACCACATGTAGGGAAGAAGTAAACTGTGTTCTTTCCCATGAATGACCTTCTCCCCCTAAACAGTTTTCCCACGTGCTAATTCACTGAGTGGATATGACAGTGTGGACACAGCACTGGTTTCAGTAAAATATTCTTATCCTTAAGCCCACAGTTTACATCAAAAACTGCTAAAATAAACCAAAAACAACTTAAAAAGAACATTTTATTCCCATATGACTAAAAGCCAGGAAGAGGCATCGGTCCTGAAAACATAGAAAGGCCATGCTTAAGGATTCAGAAAAAGTAAGGCAAAGTTAGGCTTTGGGGAACATCCACACTTCCTGTTACCATAAAACTCTCAGTCCCAGGAGGAGTCAGAATGGTTTCTCCACTTCAGAAGGGACCCTCCCTCCTTCACTCTACCCTGAGCATCCCTCTCTTCCCAACTGAGTACGAGAACTCTGGGCGCTCATTGGCAAGGCGACTGTTGACTATCCCCTACTATATATTTCTGCCCTAAATAGAAATGGAATACTACATTGCAAAGCCACTGATAAATGTTTTAAAGACAGGAGGAGGCACAACTTTAGGTTTTTCTTTCTTTCTACTAAGTAGCCAGATTTTGGGAACATACCTAACTGCCTCAAATAGCATCTAATGCAATGAATGGCAAAAACTGGATCTTTTTGGCTATGGGTCGCTATTAAGTGGGATATAAAACCTAACACAGCCTCTCGGTAAAAACAGGCTACCTAAGTGGTTCTTTCACCAACAGAAAAGAAAATGAGGGCGGTGGCTGGCTCATAAGCAGAATGTGGTCATTCCCACAAGGTTAGCCTAAGTGGGTACTGTGTATAGAGTAGTGTTGTGTGGAAACTTGGAGGCTTGAAGAATCTGCTGTGTCAGCGCCATGCAGTGGAAAGAACTGAGTGAGGACTTAGGAAATCTGATTCTCTACAGGCTTCACTGATTTTCTTTCTGTGACTTGAGTAGTCATTTTATCTCATTAGTCCTCAGTTTCCTCATAAAATAAAGAAGGTAGACCAGGTGACTACTAGGTTCCCTCCAGGCCTCTGCTCTAGCCCCAGTTGGGGTACACTTCTGGGAGGCTCCGCCAGCCTGCTTCAGCCTCTGAGCTTGCCAAGCCTTTAGGAAGTGCCAGTGTGGGGCCCTCCCCCTCCGATCCCACCTCCTTCTAGGGCCCTTTCCACCACCCGAGATAAACACCAGATGGCTCAGAGTGGGTGAGTTTATAGCCACTGTTTGGTCCTACAGTGCATTCTCCACGGATGGTCCAGTGGTTAGAAACACTAGCTCTTTAGGCTTTTTCACCAACTGAGAGGCAGAAAACCACAACGCGTCTCAGCCTCGGCTTTCCCATCACTAGAGTGGGGCAAACAACACCTTTCTCCAGAGCTACCAATGTTAGAAGCTCAGCCATTCTGAAAGCTGCCAGATAAAATTCAGGATGTCCACTTAAATTTTAATTTTGGAAAACAATTTGGGACATACTTTTATTAAAAGTTATTCATTGTTAATCTGAAATTCAAATTTTATTGAGTATCCTGTATACTTTTTTAACTTACTAAATCTGGCACCTGATAGATGCTTCTGTTGATGGTGGTAGGTACCAGGCTGCCACACCACACCAGCCTTAGGCAGAATAAAACCACCACTGATGTGACTTCTGGGCCTTGGAACAAGGGTCCATGTGGTTCAAGTTTTTTTTCTCAGACCTCTCTTCCCTCCTATGACTACCCCCTTTCTAGTCTTCCTATTGGCTTCACATCACCACATATCCTGCTGGGTCCCCTCCCAAAGGTGCCCAGATTGTCTACCGACCAACCACCTGTCTAATCACAGCCCCATTCTCACTGGCTAATCAATTTGATGGAATTAATTCATATACATGTATCACTGATCATTTCATGAGTCATCAACCTCCTCTGAAGCAACTGTTTTTTTTAAAGGTCATTTACAAGGTGTGTCTGGAAAAAGTCTGGCCATTGTTAATATAATGAGAACGGTTTGCCTGACATCGATGTAACCAGTCAGCCAAGGAGAGTGGACTGGAATGCACGTGGGTGAATGATGACGACTTTAGTATACTAGTCCGTGGGGGCAGTAGATGCTGTTGAGCATGTGAACTAATGTGCGTGAGCATGTGGTGAGTGAGCATGTGTACTGTGTGGCTGTCACATTGAAAGTCACTGAGCTAGTAGAGCAACAAATCTGCATCAAATTTTGCGTTAAGCTTGAACATTCCTCCACAGAAACTATTCAGATGATCAGAAGATCATAGCTATGGGCAACTGGTGATTGGCAGCTTCATCACGAAAATGTACCTGCTCATGCATCATATCTCATGCAGAGTTTTTTTGAGAAACATGAAATCACCCAGGTGACTCAGCCCCGCAACAGCCCAGGTTTGGTGCCCTGTGACTTCTGGCTTTTCCCAAAACTAAAATCACCTTTGAAAGGGAAGAGATTTCAGACCATCGATGAGATTCAGGAAAATACGACAGGACAGTTGATGGTGATTGGGAGAACTGTGTGAGGTCCCAAGGTGCCTAGTTTGAAGGGGACTGAGGCATCATTGTCCTGTGTACAATGTTTCTTGTATCTTCTTCAATAAAGTCTCTATTTTTCATAGTACCTGGCTGGATACCTTCTGGACAGACCTCATATACTTTCAAATTACAATGATCAAATTGGAGGCCATCAAAAACTTGACGTGAAAAAACTGTGGGCTGTGTGAAAGAAAAGCGTTGTGGGGGTGGGAGGGAGGAGGGCAGAAGTGACATCACCTAGGACTGGCTCTCATGACAGTTTCTCTAAAGTGTTTCTGCTTTTTCTTTCATCTTCTTCTGAGCTCACAGCAGCTCCCAGGCAGCAGAAGACCTGCTGATAAGGGGCAAGTGGAAGGGGGAAGTGGAATGGGGTTGGGTAGGAAGTGGGTGTCACTTGTGAACTGGTCACTTGGTCACTGCCCTCTGAACCAGTGCAGTACCTAGGGTCCCCTAGTGCCAACGTCTTAATTTAGAGTTGGAAAACACAAAGCCTGACTGAACTTTCTCCTTTTTGACCACCTTGTATTCAGAGATGAAACTGCATAAGCTTGTACCTCCCGAATCCTGAATGTTGGGCAAAATAATTCCAGGGACCATTAAGAATCACCTCTCTTTTTACAGGGCAAATCACTCTTGATGCTTCTGAAAGCTAATGGGGAGGAAGAGAGGGGTCGGTTTGAGAAGACACACTTCAGTCAAAATTACTCAGGCACTTCCAAATGGGCCAGCTGGATTTCTCCTCAGGCTCACGTCTGCCCTCCTGGGAAGGACATCTGTTCCTAGGTTTTTCTATCCCACACGACTGTTTACTTTAATGTCCACAACCCGTCATCTAAAAGCACTTCAGCAAAGCACTGAAAGCAAAAGGCTTGCAATGAATAAAACGGCAAAATATTTACTACCCCTCTCAAGCAATTAGCTGTCATCAGAGTGACCCTCATTCAACCTTTTGGGAAGACAAAACTGCCACACGTGCTGGCTCACTAATCGAGGTGAAATGAATTACCACTAACTTGGGAATGAGAAATTCTGTTGTATCATTTTGCAACACCCGTTGTAGGGTAGCTGGAGGCACCGGGGTCTACCCTACTGACTCCGTGGAACACACCTTTCAATTATCTTTATATTTTTGTGACTCTGCCATGAGATTAGAGATGCAATGTTTTAAAGATAATAACAGAGTTCTGGTGGGAAAGGGGAGGAGGGAGTGGGGACAGGGAGTAACAACCTCTGAGAATCACTCATCCCAAGAGCTTTATACTTTTATTCAGTCTTCCCAACAGCCTAACTGGGAGAAATGGGCCTCTTGGTCCAAGCATGACGAGCACTTGTGTCCTTTGATGCCCACTGTCTACCATACCCTGTCTCATTCAGGGTTTTGAGCACCAATTTCACTTTCCCCTTGGAGACTGGAATGCTGCTGTTTTTGCAGAGTGTGGTCACTGACAAGAACGGACTAAACATTTCATGGGCTTATAACAGGTGCTCTGCTGAAGGCGTTTATTTTAACACAGGACTTATTTATAACTTGTTTTGTTTTGTTTTGCAGGAAAACAGTGTCCAGTATTTAGATAATTACATTTCATGTTACACTTTGATAGTCAACAAGAATTTTTTTCTTAACAGATGATGATGAGGAACTCCATGGCAAGGGAGACACTAAACTTGCCTCCTGGGCAATAGGGAACAATCTCTTCTCTTCCAAATCTTGCACAGAGAGTCAGGAGGGGTCTGGTCACTCTCACTAATGCATGAGTTAACAAGGAGCTGAAAGAGCAGTTCTTCCCCTATCTCATATTAGTTTTGTGTTTTCCTCCTTATATTGTAATTTTCAGGAAAATTCTTATTTCCAAACTTTTAGGTGTTTCTCTTGCTCAGTCATTCACTCAAGCTCCAGGTAATAATCAATCATGGCACAAAAGCAGGGGTCTAGGGTCCTCTAACCCATTACCTGTTCAGAAGGCCATCTGGGGTTGGGGTAGTATAAATGATCACATTCTGTGTTTAGTGAACTACGAAAGATCAGTCATTGCAACGGCCTTAGAACTGTGCTCAGTATCCCTAAGTCAGTAGGTAGAGGAGTGGGGCCCAGGAACCTACATTTTCATAACCTCCCAGGTCATGTTGAAGCACCCCCAAGTTTGGGAACCAGACTGGTACAGAACACACTGCTATTAAAGCTGAAGTCAGAAGTCAGTCCCTCTGGAACCAGTCAGCTTTGTTGTGTTGCAGAGAAACCTGCATATGCACCCTTTATTGGTGGAGATACCAGCAGGACACAGGGGGCACACCCTCCAATTATGATAATTTGAAGGGAATTTAATAAAGGGGCTATTTACAAAGAGGCGGGTGGGGCACAGAGAAGCTGATAAGGCTTAGCAAAGTTCCCTGGGCTAGTAATGAGGGAGGATTAGGTGGGGGCAGGCTCTTCACACCCCAGGACCTGACACAGGAAGGTGAGGGGTAGACACCTGAATCTGGGACAGAAGTGCTGGTGGAGAGTGCTGCCTGATAGGAACTGTGACCATCACTTAAGGGCCACTGCCAGTCTGAGAGACCCCGCCAGGAATAAATATCCTGACCTCAGTCTCCATCGCCCTCCAATCTGTGGGCACTCCCCTTGCTGAACCCAGTTAGAAACCAGAGGCAAAGGAGCCCACAGAGGCAGTGCACAGAGGTCAACTTTCTGGGTAAAGCAAAGAAGGGTGAGGAGTGTTTGGAGTCACAGGAGCACAGGAGAGATGCCTGGCACAGTATCTCTAAAGAAACCATGCCAGGGAGTGTCAAACCTTCACCATCACCACCCACAGCAGCATTCTACATGCAAATACTGAAGTGCCTGCCACGCCCACTCATGAAAGCACCGGATGGGTAACTACAGAAAGGACACAGCTTTATCCAAGGAAATATTTCAAAAATAAATTCACAGCCACACTTATCAAACATTTACTGAACACTGATTCTGTGAAATACACAATATTTTACTTTAGCCTGTAGTAAAGCTGTCTTTCATGTTAAACTCAATAGAGCTCCTGCTGAGAGAAGTCATCAGACTTAGTGAAGCCACCGTCACTATTTTTTTTCCCAAAAGAAGTCAAAATAAGTCTACTACAAAAAAGAAAACTATCTCAGATTTTTAAAGTGGAAAAAACATTTAGCTTTAATTTCATGCACTCATAGCCTTACAGCAGAAGTAACCCATTTTTTTTAACATATCTTATTTTCCAGTTAGGTTTCACCTCCCTATTGGCAGACGATGAAATGCATGATGTGCTGGCAGGTAGCCTGAAACAAATGGGCTGAGGGATAGACTTATCTCATCTTTCAACTTGCACCAACAGTGTCAGTTCTGCTAAAATTAAGAAGTTATCAGAAGTTATCAATGTTTGATCGCCATTCTCTGCTCTATCATCACCTCCAGTGGGGGCCCAGGAACTGACTTACGAATCTCCTATCTGTCTCTGAGTACACCTGTTTCCCTGGCGTCAGCGAAAGCAGCAGTCTCTTGGGCTCTCTGGGTAGGCCACGTCAGCTGCACACGTGGTGCAGTGGTGTGTGCCTCCACGGGGGGCCCCAGTGAGTCCAGAGGCTCGTTGTGGGGTTACTTACTTCTTACTCAATGAGCATCTTACTTCTTTCTCAATACTTTTCAAGCCTCCCCCAACATCAAAGTCTCAGTTGGGTGTTGCATGTGTGCAAAAGCCCTCTAGTAACACTGGCTTCATCAGAGCTGCACTTCGGCCCAGAGTCTATTACAGGCAGGGAGGGCATCTACAAGAATGTGGTACCACTGTTCTTTTTACTTACATATCTTAATGGTTATCATGTATACATATCAAATAATACTGATTTGCTACTTGAGGAGGTTACGTAAAGTTTCTTTTAAAAACCAATTTGAACAAAAATTAATTTAAGGGAAATATCATATACAAACAATACAGGTGGTACACAGGTATGGTGAAAATCATACAGGTGCTATACAAATGACGAAAGTTCGGGAAGCACTGGTCAAATGCTAAGTATATCTTATGAGCCACAGACACTTAGGTTTTAGTTCTGCCTTCCTTCAAATAAGCAATAATGACTCATTTTATTGCCTTGTAAAAAAAGAAGTTTTCATCAAAGGCTCTAGATCTTCTGGTCAGAGAGTGGCAGAGAGTATAACAACAATTTAATAAATTGCTTTGCAATCTAAATCCTATCTTGTTCATAGAATAACAGAGATGCTTGTGATGAATTATTAAAAACTGAGGTCTACAGATTTACACACAATACAGTATCGAAGGGTGAAAACACGAGAGAACATAAACAGTGAAGAGACAGGAAGATAAGCCAAATGCTGCTCTCCTCCGTCACTTCATTGAGAGCATTCCAGAGCCACCCAGGTAGAGTAAATTACGAGAGCAATCTGTCATGGTACACGAATCCTTTTGATGTTAGTCTTGTAAAAAAACTGCGTATTCTGTGGTCCTGATCAGGGAAAACACTGTCAACAGTCACCTCCTACATGAACTGTAAATTTCTTTGACATTTTAGTTCAGCCCGGGTTCATCTCAAGTCACCCAAAGCCCCAAATTCTAACCTCCTGAAAAACTTACATTCATGCTCATGTTCCACTCAAGTCAAGGCCTCAGGAAACATGAAATCAACCAATGCAGGGGCCTTTTTTCTTCTTATAAACACGAGAGTGAGGAAGCTGAGGGCCTGGTTGCACTTGCACCACTTCCACTTGAACTTGTGTGCCCTTGTTCCCTATTGCCCCAGCCCCGAACCTACCTTGTGCGCGAGCCGGGAACTAATGCTGCCCAGCCTGTTTCAGAAAGAAATGCTTGAAACAAAATGTCCTGTGTTTCTGCGCCCTTATTTACACTTGTGCTATGCTAAATACCACGTATCAGCAGCCCTCTTTCTGGGGCTGGGCCCTTCTTCTATGCTGCTGTTTACTTGTTTTAAAAATATTTCTACACTGTATCTATTGTTCTCTATTCATTACATAATTGTATGATATATTGGCAAGCAACTGCTCCTCAATGAATAAAAAGTGTGTTTACCAAAGAATAATCCAAATTGCTTGGCACAGGGAGCAGACCTTGCCCAGCACCAGCTGATGCGCTGCAAACATCAGGTCCTCAGCCCTCTGCCCCTGGCTAGACGGGCGGGCAGGCAGTATTGGCTAATTATCAGTTTTAGTCACATAAAGCACAGGAATACTATTTTATACTGTATAATTTCATTTGTGAATTTTTTTGACTTGAGTTACAGTTGCTAGAATTACAGGAAATAAACAGACTTTAATTTTACTCAAGTCCTAAAATTTAGATTCAAATGGAATGGTTATAAACATGCCATAATAGTAGCGAATTTTAGGGATGGGGGTTCATATACCATAGAGTTTGGACCTAGAAATGTAAGTATAACAAATGTTAGACAATATGGGTCAAGATGCTTCTGGGCTCCCTATTCCAACAAAGAGACTTATCTGAGGAGAAAGGGCAAAGCACATGTTTATGTTTATGATCTTTCAAATCCTATCTGTATCATACATGTTTTGGGGTGTCTGCCCCATCTTTGTTCCCTTCTCTTGAGATCTGTCCTGCCAACAGCTCAGCAGCAAGCCATGTGACCACAGCTGGTCCAACAACACATGAATGGACAGAAGTGAGTGAACAAATGACCTAGAGGAGGTTACATATGCTGGCTAGAAACATACAAATTGTGTGGTTTGACTTAAAAAAGAAACTTTAAACCAATTAGATAAATTCTATCAGGAATTTGAAATTTAAAAATGAGCAGGCTGTTACCAGTTAGTTGTGGGTGGCCAAGCTGACAGATTATTCTGGTTAAAATGCCTTTAAAAAAAATTGGGGGGAGTAATAAGCAGAAATAGCTGGACTAGGTATCCACAAAATCCTTTGCCTCCCAAAACACATTCTGGGTAGAAAACATTTCTGAATGCTCTTTAAATATAATTAATAACGGTTTACCTGGGAGACCATGTGACAAAGAAGAAAAGCATGTACACAAATCCATGGTGACTGGTGCAGAAAGCAGAGGCTGGTGTTTGGTCCCATCTCACGCACGAGGTCGTGCGACCTGACAGCAGCTGGCCCTCTAGGCATGCCAGGTGACAGGGAAAGCCGTAGTCTTCAAACTGGAGCACACAGGAAGAAAAGTGTGTGCCAGCTCCCAGGGATCATGTCCTAAGACCTTCTGTGCCCCAGCCCCAAGCTTGAGGTGTAGAAGGTGTTCAAATACATTTGTGGAGTTGTATGGGACTGAACTTGGCCCAAGAGCAGCCTTGGGTGGAAGTCGGACAGGCTTAGAGTTGAACTGGTTTTAGTGAAAAGCAGAGAGCAGCTGCTATTAGTACAGTATCTAAGTGAATGAAGGGAATTCTCAAGAACAGGCAGCGACTGACTGGGTAGGAGGGGAGGGTGCCAGGGCCTCTGATAGGAGGCAGGGCAGATGGTGATGCTTCAGGGAGGCAAAGAAAAGTGCCCACAGCAGAACCGGAGACTCTTTCACCTAAATGGATGTGTTAATGGTTCCCATGGAGCGGGTGTAAGAGGGCTTAGCACATATGCCTCTGTCTACTGTACTGGCTGTAAATAAACAATGTGCTTGTCTGCATCGCCTGCTTAGTGTGCACTTTGTGGAACAGTGAAAAGGAAAAACCATTTTGGGCCAAATGGCTAGAAATACTTTAGTTGTCTACTCAGGAACCAAATATGCTTACACAGCTAAATTATTACATTTCCTTTAAGTGGGTAATTAATTTTTAAAAATTGACTTTAGAGAGAGAGAGGAAGGGCAGTGGGGGAGAGAGAGAGGGAGAGGGAGGGAGAAACTGGCGATCAAACCTGCAACCTCGGTGTTCCGAGGCAGTGCTCCCACCAACTGAGCCACCCAGCCAGGGCAATTAAATTTAAAACACTGTTTTTATGGGGGGTAGTGCTGAACAGCAGGAGTGCACACAGCTTTCCAAAGGTCAAAGAGCAGGTCGCAAACACAGAATGAGGCTGGAGACAAGTCTCCTGCCACTGAAGTCAATCATTCTTGAGTCTGTCACACTTAACCAGTCTCAACCACGAATTCTTCATCTATAAATGAGGAGTGTGCCACTCATCCTCCTCAGAGTGGTACTTTGAGAATTAACTCATGTCTATAACATGAGGTTGTTTAGATAAAAGATATTATACATATACTAAATGTTTTTATAGAGATAGTCATGCCCTCTATAAAGTACTGAGCATGTATTATTTATGATTATGGCCCTCACATACACATTGAGATTGCTCATTGCTCTTTTTTTTAAGTTTCTCAAAATTATATAAATAATGTAGCTAATTCATTCATGAAACAACTGTTTACTGAATATACTGTATGTTCCACATCCTGGAATAATTTCCTACAAGTACAATGATGTCCTAAAAGCACAGACTTATGTTGTTACAAGAAATTCAATGTTGAAAACACAAATTCAACTGTGTTTTTTGGAAATTACTTGTGGTTTCAACATTAAACAGTTCACAAAATTAAAACTTCTAGATTTGTGATTATCTAGAGTTTAGTGATTTAAAAGAGTTCCAAGAACCCCCTCATCAACCTGCATGAACTTTTCCCAAGGCCTAACAGCAGTACTTTTACACAGATATTATACACACCCACAGAGACCCAACAACTTAGAGACACTCCCTAAAACAAGATGAGCAAATCACCCTGATTTGAGAAGTGCAACCTTGAGAGAATAATCACACTGACAATTAGTCAGTCTCATTTACAAACTATGTTTCATTTTGACAGAATCCCCAGAGATAATGTAGGTCACATCATGATAAAATGAATTCCCAGGACTGCTCAAATACTCCTCATGATGCTGAATTTGGACTATCAGGAGCTGCTTGGAAGAAAGAATAGGCAGTGAATGCAGTGGTCAGAGCCAGTGCTCTGGACGCAAACCCCACTCCATAAGGTAACAAGGGTGGTCTCAGGTCAGCTGCCTTACCTCTCTGGGAGCTAACATTGCCTATCTCACAGGATTTCCAGAAGTGTCAGGCGGAATAGTACAGGTCTCAGTGCATGTTAGCTATTACAGAGATCTTCACTGGGTGGTAATGGAATGTGTCATCGCAGAGACGTCACTGAAACTAGAAAGTGAGTCGAGGGTGGGGAGAGCCTGACACTTCCACGTTCCCACAGCGACTCTGCAGAGCTGGCTAGGCGAAAAGCACAGAGGTGCCCAGGCACTCGAGGGAGACGGACAGCCTCTCCTACCTGAGCTGAAGGAGAATGTGCAGGCTGCCCTGGAAGCAGCACTAGCAAACCTTAACTTCTTTCACATCACATCTCAGCACGAGCGTGCCTCCACGCCATCTTGCTTTATGTTAACTGTAAAGAGAAAGCACGCCGTTGGCTCTGGAGGCGTTTAAAACCCGAGGGGGAAATAAACCGCTGCAGCAATGTTTTCCAGCCCTATTCTCATCGAAAACTTTAAAAACAGGTCAAAATGTGGGGGGAGAAAAACAATCCTAACTACTGGGATAGCTTTCAAAAATGAATTTGGTTTTGTGAATTAAGTTTGATTCTAAAGACAAAAATGGGGAAGAGAATGATGCAGTCACATTGCATTCATGAGATGCCAGACTCTACAGAAAAACAAAACAAAGTAAAAACCTGAGCATGAAAAGATATTTTCACTGCAAGCTTTTGGAAGTCCTAGGAGAAGGACAAAAATGTAACTAGAGCTGCGAACTTAATGTAGGTAAATTGTGATCTTCCTTTTAAACCAAAGGTTGAAAATAATTAAGACCTTAAAATGAAAAAAGTTGATGCAAAAATCTGTCTACACATAGCATATAAAAACTTTATGCAAAACTGAATATGTATAGTACATAAAAAATGTATATACTATGTGAAGAATTAAATCAAAAAAATATAAACCCAAATTATGAATTTCATCCAGTGACAAAAATATATTCAGGGATTAATGCTACACAAAATAAACATTTAAAAATATCTACTTGGTTTGAGCCTTCAAAATAACTCATACTTGTTCTAAAATAAAAACAAACAAACAAAAATAAAAACAATAAAAGGCAGTTAGATAATTTTTCCACTAAAGTGAACACACACGCAAATCCTAGGGGGCAGAAATACAAGCCAGGATCTGACTGCTGAACATAAAAGCATTGAGTGCAGAGAAATATTTCAGTTCCCTACTTTCAAAAAATATATGAAATGTAATTCCTAGACAACGTCAACAGGCAAGGTGAGTCAATTGGTGAATTCATAGTTTTACATGTATGTATGTATGTATGTATGTATGTATGTGCATGTAAGCTTTAAAAAGATTTACCATGAGTCTCTGTGAAGAACTGGCCTAACCTAAAAGAAATCTAATAAACAGAAATTTAATTTCACCACTATTCGGTAATACAACTATGTCATGGAATCCAGTGCAGACGCAGGGAAGGAGACATAGGAAGTCGAGAGAGATTTAGTCACTTTCGGTCAGAGCAAGATGGCCTTGCTCTTCTCCTGGGAGTTTTAACTGTCCAAAATGTCTTTCAATTACACCTGACCTTCATTCTAATACAAATCTACCAGAAATAAGCATTAACACTAACAAAATTCTTCATTAAACCAGTATAAAAAAATAAATCTGGGCAACTTCTCCATGTCATTGTTGAATAATTAAGTGCACCCATTTGCTGAAATTCAAAATGTTGTATGGTTTTAGTATGGCATAATGTGTATCATCCAGTGGAAGAAATACTAGAATAAAAGATCCCCCAAACCGGAGACACTAGTTGTCTCGAAATGGTAGAGTTTCAGCAAACAAATTATAACCTTTTCTGAGTTTGCTATAACTTCCTGCAATAATCACTTCATATTTATCGAGCACGTGTTAGATGTCAGGCAGCATGCAGGGCGTTTTGCTTTTCTCACAGAACCCTCACTGCCCCACGAAGTGGGTGGTGTCACTGCCCCTGCACACGTGGAGGCGGAGGCGGAAACCCCCACTGGAGGGGTAAGGACATGAAGGACATGGGCTCAGTCACGGCTTCCTTGTCTTCGTTTTGTTACAACCGAATTTCATTTGTGACCAGGAAAAAAAACACCTTATAAATAAATTTAAACATAGTCAGGTGAAAAGCTAAACAAAGGCAATATACTTCGACGCATTTATGTTTAAGGTTTTTGTTAGGTAGTCCTTAGATGCCTCTATGATTTTTTTTTTATATTTTCAAAAGTATGGTATTAATTTGAAAATAAAAGGAAATAAAGCAAATCTTATATGATGCTAAAGCCAATGCACTAGGTTTAAATCACTAATAATATTTATACAACATCCTCTTGGTTATCTATAATAGATATCACTCATTGATTTTAACCTAACCCCAAAGAAAGTTAAAAATGTTTTTTCCCCTTTTAATAGGGATAAAATTAGGTCTTGAAAAGTTGGTACTCCACAGTTCACATGGAGGCCACGATTTCTTAGTGGTTAAAATTTGCATCACAAGTATACCATCAATCAAAGAAGTCTAAGTTAAAACTGTGAAGCATCATTTTTCACCTATCAGGTGGACAAAGATGATAGCCAATGAAAAGTATTACCAGAGTACTGAAAAACTGGCCCCACTGTAAACTTTTACTAGAGAGTGGTTAGGCAGTAAGTATGCATCAAATTTCAACATGTGCAAACCCACTGACCAGCCAATTTTCCCCCTAAGGGCCTATTTTCAGGAGGAAATTAAGTATGTAGAGATGTGTGTTGCAGTGCCAGTTGGTCAATGCAGTGTTGCTTATAAGGCAGAAAAACCAGTAGCAACCCAAATATCCACTGATAGGGGAGTTTGCTGCTGCATCCCCACAATTCAGCGTAGTGCCTACTACCTGCAGGACTAAAAATAAATACCTGGTGAATAAATGGCCCAACTGATAAATTAACAGGATATAAGCACACAACTGAATTTTATGCAGGCATTAGCATTCCTGATGTAAAGCTATATTCAACAACATAGAAAAGAGTCCCCAGCATTTAAGTGACCAACACAGACCACAGAACAGCCTGGGTAGAGTAATCCCACTCTCATAAAACTGTGTGTACGTCTGCCTGTGTATACACATGTGGAGATGTTTGGAAAGACAGTATAGGTGGGATTTGGAAATTTTTCACTTTTTACGTTTTGGTATTACTTGGATTAAAAAAAAAATCAATAGCTACATATTTACCATTTGGTTGAGGAGAATCCTATTTTTAAAATTTAAAACAGATCCAACACAGGCACATCTGTATCAAAACACTTGCAATCAACCTCCTGGTACCCCTTACACTGAAGAGACAGACTCAGTGCATGATGCTTCACTACTTTGACTTTCTCTGTCCAGGACCCTTCTGAGCCCAGCCTTGTTAACTTTCTGGCTGACACTAACAGCCCAAGGACGCTCTCCCGCACTGCGTGCATCCAAGTGCATTCACTATCAATGGACTCCTTCTGTTAGCTGCACACACAGAGGCCTCAACTTATTTGGCAAAGAAACATTGCTTTTCTTGAATGCTGAATTGAGTTTAAAAGTGGGATGGCTTACACTAGTAACAAATGGTTTCTGGTAATTTTTCTTTTCAATGCGGGAGAAAATATAAGCATCCCTGATAAACAAACAATAAACTGTCTCTTTGGATTCGAGCAAGAGCAGCACGGCTCCTCCGCTGGGGCGCTGTCTGGTTACAGCGGTGCTGGGCTGTGACTCTGGCCAGCCTCTGAGAGCAGGAGCTGGGGCCAGCAGACTTTACATCCACGCACATGTGCTCTGAAGAAAGCCAACTGTGAGACTGACAAAGAGCACGCATATGAGCTGATGACTGACAAGCTGCCTCCTCTGGCTGCTGTGTGTCTGAATTAAAGAAATTTGCTGAAATTTATCTCATGCCATGCCAATGCATGGGTTCACCAACTCAAAAATAAGCTACATATTTTGGTCTCGTAGTACTTTCCCCAAAATAACCGTGCACAGAGTGAGAGGAAGATGGAGGGCTGAGAGAAGAGACAGACCGCTGGAAGAACCCATACATCTGCTGCTTTCCTCCTGCAACTCTTGGGGCTGTCTCAATCCAGGGTGGGTGCTGAGGACAGCAACAGTACACACCCAACACTCAAAGCATTCTAAATATCTCAGGCATGAGGGTGGCCGGTTTGATCTGATCATGCTGAGTATGGCCTTAATGTTGCAAATCCTCTTTTTAAAAAAAAGACACTATTATACAAGGGTGGGCAAAAGTAGATTTACAGTTGTAATACAAATAAGTAATCCAATAGTTAATAAATTATACAAGTATAAACTCTGTGCTTTGTGTGCTCACACTGTAAACTTACTTTTGCCCACCCCTGTATATGAGCTTTGAGTCGTGTTTTCAGTGGTGGTGATGGTTTGTAATCACATTTGTTGGATGCCCGTACCACTCATTTGCAAGATGCATGGCCAGCCTAGGGGCCTGTGCTGTTCAATGACCACGGGCCTCCTGAGAAAGGAGCCCAGGCCATGGCCCATCTCAGGAGCCCAGCTTCATTAGGGTACGGAGTACTTGCTCTTTCGCCTGGCTGCTGCCCCTGGTGACTAGTTTTCTCTGATGTTACTGTCATGTGCCTCATCTACCCAGAGCTGTCTGCATCTGAGCCACAGCTATTTCCTGAGGGATACAAAACTCAACAAACTGCAAATAAGCAATACAAAACATGATCTCATGCTGTCATGCTGCTGTTTCTCTAATTGTAGCATCCTGGCAACTCTGTGATTTACAAATAACTCATGTTTTCCCCTTCTTCTTCCCCTTGCTTTTTTACCTTCAGTCCATCAGCTCTCTCTCCTTCCTAATTCTGTCCCTCTCAGACTGCCCCGCAACTTCCCACCAGGGCCCTGACTCTCAAATTCACCAGGCTACACAAATGTTCTTATAAAGTTCACCAGTGAGTTAACCTCCCTTGTTCTCAAGAGTTCATCACTTGCCAGCGTTCTCCCTGCCGGTTTTGGCTACGTTTGATCACCTCCTGCCTACATCACCCCTCTCTATTTGCTCCTTTTGGTCAGAGGCACAGATACCCTCCTGGCCCAGACAGCCTTGTCTCACGCCTCCTCTCTCAGTCCCGACACCCAGGCAGGCTGCCACATCAACCCTGGGGACTCAGTGTTCACAAAGGCTAGTAGTTCATCAAGATTTAATACAGATAAAAATTAACATCTTCAAAAGCAGTCAGTAAACTATAGTATGCTATACAAATATATCAGTATGGGTACAACCATTTTAATTAATTTCTGTTCCCTGTCAAAGTCATTCCAACTCTTATTCCAATATTTAAATCCTCTGTTAAATACTGGACTCACTCTGAGTCTCCGACTAGATCTTAGATTGTTGTTTTATGACAGTCCCCTGAAATTAAATATTCTTTCCTCTCTAAACTTTTCTTTAAAACCACAGCACTTGCACTACCTTCCCCAAGACCTTGACCCAGATTAAACTGAGTTTTAGCCACTCTAGCAAGCCCTTGGGTGGAATTTCAATTAGTTGAACAGACACATGTGCATTGCAGATTTTCCTGCTTCTTTATTTTCTAATTTGTGTTTATTTACTCATTTCTCAAACTACACAAGTAGGGTTCATGTCATGATATGGGCTGTTAGTGACCAACTGATTTCAGCTCATTACTGATGATAGATTAGTCGTACTTCCCCCATCTTTTTATACACAAATAAATTTTAAAAAATATTATTTACCCACACTCACCCTTGGTGTCTCCTCCAGAGGGTCTGGTGATGAGAAAATTATTAAAAGTATATGAAAGTCTCATTTCAACTCAGAAGCAAGAAACTCATCCAGTCCTGACAAAAACAGCTTAAGGATAAATTCCAAACACCAAGTGTTATTTTCTTCATCCCACAAACCCAGGAACATTACACGACCATGACACAAGCTTGGATGATATCCCAGAGTGATCAGATGATAGATGTTTTCATGGGTGTCTCCTTAAATCAGGGCTCTGAACAGCAGCACATACTGTATGGGGACCCTCAGCAATAGAGCTCAAATTGTATCCGACAAGGGTCACTTCATAAACCTCATCTATTTTCCTACTGAGGAGATGTTGTATTAATTCAATTCTGTTTGTACGACCATTATGCATTTATATTTTCTTTAAAGATAAATGATACTTTTATGAAGAATGAATTGCACACAAAATACTATCTGCCTTGGAAAGATGCCAGAACACACATTCATTTAAAACACACAAAACAAAAAAACCGGCCACCAATACTTCTACCAACCCAAACAAGCTGTGTAAAGGATTCTTTTTTGCAGAGTAGGGCAATCTTACTGAAGCAGGCAAAATTAATATTACTGTTAGGAAATGACCTGAGAAATAAATTAGCTGTACCTTACAGTAATTAAATTAATATCATATTTACTACAGACCTTAGGATATTTTAGCTTGGATTTAAATTATGATATAGCTTAATGTAGAATATAAATTAGAATGATATAATCGAATGGGCAAAATACCAACATTCATTCACTCACTCACTGAATATGTACTGATGGGTGCTTTGACAGACAGGGGAATATAGAAAGACACTGTCCCTATCAGCTTTGAGTCTTGGAAAAAACATGGGGTTCAGATTAAATGCCACCGAACAGGTAATGTGCATGAACAAAGTGAACTGGGAGCAAGCAAAATTATGCTGCCATCTCTGCCGACACACAACCATAAAATCAACAATTTGTTAAGTGCTGTGATTATTCAGTGTGCTATGCTAGGAAACACCAACACTTAAGAAGCTGGTGGATCATAAAATGAGCAAGGTAGAGATCTATTTATACTGACCAGGGTCATCTCCAAGCCAAAAAAGCAGTACCTATAAAATGATCCTACTGATGTTGAACAACAACGAACAGGCTACATTACATGGAAAAGGGTCGGGAAAGAAACCCATCCAGAGGTTAACCATGGTTAGTTCCCCCTGGGAAGGGGAGTGGAAAGACAATGGTAAAATAAATAAATAAATACATCCACACATACAAACACATTATCTTTTTACTTTATATACCTCTGTTATTGTCTGAATTTAAAAAATAATCTGTATGTTCACATAATCCTTCAATAAGGAAGAAATGTTAGTAATTGAAGCAGACAGTGGAGGGGCAGCCAACAAAGCAGACTGAGAGGTGAGCCACGGAGTCACGGAAGGAGTCACGGAAGCCATGGGAGGACAGTGTGGCGAGGGAGGGCTAGTCAATGAGGTCATCAGACCTTGTAACCGAGATGAGGGAGGGTGAGGCCCCAAGAAAGAGCATGTTACCAAGCAGGAGGACTTTCTGATTTGGCATATGGCTGTTCAGTGGAACAGCACCATGGAATTAAGACTGCAGCAGGGTGAATATGGGGTTCAGATTAAATGCCACTGAACAGGTAATGTGCACGAACAAAGTGAACTGGGAACAAGCAAAATTATGCTGCCGTCTGTTTTCCCATGTTGCCAAATGAGTACAGGAGAACACTTGTCCATTTTGCAAAATATCGATAGTAAAAATGTGATCATGAATGTCAACCCTGGTGGCCATAGCCTGTGGGCTTGGGCACCCGTGAAGAACCGGACAGAGTGCCTAGGAGCCACTGACAGACGGGATGGACGCATCTCAGATCCAGGCCCAGCAATGGCTACCAAGAGGCGATTGCCCCAGTGTTGCCAGATTAACCTATTTTTAAAGAGAAGCCATACATCTGGATTTTAAAAATGTGAACTATCCTGACATACATTTTTATTCACTTATTTAATCCTCACCCGAGGACTTTTTTTTCATTGCTTTTAGAGAGAGGGCAAGGGAGAAAGAGAAAGACAGAAACACTGATGTGAGAAATATCGACTGGTTGCCTTTTCGTATGTGCCTCAACCAGGGATCGAACTGCAACCTGGGTATGTGCCCTGACTGGGAATCAAACCCATGACCTTCCTGTCTACAGGATGATGCTCCAATCAGCTGAGCCATCTGGGCTAGGGCAATCTTGACTTTTAAATGCTGGACCGAATTTTTAAAAAACACTGGGGCAGGGAAAATATGTCTATGGTCCATCTACCTCCAGCATCATGACTCTACAAGTTTGGCATTGAGGAAAAAATGTCAAGTAAGAATTTTATTGTTTTTCCTCTTTTAAAAAAAAAATCAGAACTTTTCACATTGCTAGGCTAAGGGAAAAGAAACAATGGATGAAGAACATTCTTTCTTATTTTTATTAAAATTAAAAAAAATTACAGTTTACATTCAATATTATTTTATATTAGTTTCAGGTATACAGCATGGCATTTAGATAATCATCTACTTTACAAAGTGGTCCCCTTGATATTTCCAGGACCCACCTGGCACCATAGATAGTTATTGCAATATTATCAACTGTATTTCCTATGCTCTATTTTACAGCCTCATGACTATTTTGAACTACCAATCTGTACTTCTCAACCTTTCACCTTTTCATCCAGCCCCCCAACCTCCACCCCTTTGCCAATCATCAGTCTGCTCTCTGTATCTATGAGTCTGTTTCTATTTTGTTTGTTCATTTATATTGTTCTTTAGATTCCACATAAGTGAAATCATATGGTATTTGTCTTTCTCTGATTGGCTTATTTCCATTAGCATATGACCGTCTAGAAGGATGGCTACCATCAGTAAATCAACAAACAACAAGTGTCAGCAAGGAAGTGGAGAAAAGGGACCCCTTGTGCACTGTTGGTAGGAATGCAGACTGGTGCAGCCACCGTGGACAACACTGTTGGGGACCGCTCTGCGTGGTTTCAGAGACTGCAGCCCCGTGAGAGCAGGCTCTGAAAGTAAGTTTCCCTGGAAAAACAGGTAACTCAGGTGGCAGACGTGACCTGACTCTAACACTGAGGGTTCCTGTGGGAATCAGGCCCAATAAATACATTGTATCCTTTGAAGCCTGCTCTGCTTTGCTTTGTATGGCTCTGTTGATATAAACCGGATGTTTAAGTTCAAGGCATAAGGAGTAAACTCCTTATCTCATGAAACATGTCTTAAAGACCATCTGGCATCAGCATGACTAACAGACCCTGACCTATGACAAATGTCTGTGTTCCTTCAATTGTTATCTATACATAATACCTGTTTTGTATGACCACAGCCTTTTGACATGGATTGACGAGCTATGCATGTATGCTGTATACACCTACACATACCATTCCCAATAAAAGCCATTTGGGAGAAGGGCTTGGGGTATTCTCCACTAGAGGGAATTGCCACCCCCTTTCCCGGAACAGCAAGATTGTGTCCAGTACAACTTATTTCTCATCCGTGGCGGCCAGAAGGAGCTCCACGGGACAGAGTTCCTCCCACAAAACACTATGGAAGATCCTGAAAAAATTAAAAATGAAACTACCTTATAATTCAGTGATTCCACTTCTGGTTGTCTCTCTGAAGAAGCAGAAAACACTAATTCGAAAGAATATATGCAGCCCCGTGCTCACTGCAGTGCTATTTATTACAATAGCCAAGCCACGGAAAGAACCCGAGGGCCCATCAACAGACGAGTAGATAAAAAGCCGTGGTACACACATACAACAGAATGAATATTACTCGACCAAAAATGAGAACTAAATCTTTCTTAGCTTTTAAATACCCAACATTTGAACTAAAAATGGCTCGCTTGCTTTCCTTTAAGAGTTGATGCACTCACATACTCTGCTGCTAAACATTTAACCGAAACTCTTGTATCATGCTGACATAACAACTTGGCTAACTGTTAAAGGGTTAAAATACGTGTTTGGATGGGAAGCACAAATTAAGTGGTAATTTTAAAAAGGGAAACATGAGAAAGGACCAGAAATTCTCACAGAAAATATATAAACACTCATGTTGACTTTCAGTTTATCAAATTTCCTCCGGAAAAAACTCCCCATTGCAGCTGACTTGTATTATAACAACACACACAACAATTTCATCAGAATGCTATTTTTAATCAGTTCATCATAGCGCTATGTCTCAGGAACTGAGAGCCAGAAGTTTATAATGTCATCAACTATGGTACAGAACATTCAGAAGTCAAATGCCATTTTTAACTGGGAAAACAGTTGGAAAAGTGTAGCATCTCCACAAGGGAAAGGTATCTACACTTGATACACTTGCGTGAGTGCATGATCCTTAAAAACCTTTATTGTAAAATGCTGAAAATTGAAAAACATCTAGTACAAGATATGAAGAATCTATTTGGTAATGACTCATTTGTGATGACATCATCGGGCAGGTCATTGCCATAGAAATCTATTTTAAGTTCATTCATTTTGCCCTGGTCCTCAGAGTTTATTAAGGGGCAATTTGGATGATGATAGATATTAATGCTTCTACTTTCAAATGATTTTCCTCCTGACCCAACTAATATACTTTCAGGCATGTGAAAAGGGCACTCATGTGAAGGCCTTCTACACATCAGGCTTAACTTTCTTGTGAAATTTGGGGAAAAGCCTTGACCCTGTCATAGATTAGAAAAGAACCCTGTACAGCATCTTGTTAACATTGGGTGAGGTTCTTGCCTAATTCGGTTTCCTGTGGTTTTGTTTTTCTGTCTATGAGAATGTTTCTCTGTCTTGTCCCTTGCCTCCGGCTCCTATATAGTTCTGCTGTTGCTTATCTTCCCCGGTTCATTCTCGGTCTCATTTATTTTGCCTTACATGCTCTCATTCTTACTCTGGATTTCTCTTTGTATTTGCTTGGGGTTTAGTTGTGTTAAATCTCTGATCTCTTGTCCCTTTTCCTCCCTGCCCTAAACATTAGGTGGCCACAGAATGCAATCTTGTTATATACCCTTACTCCTAAGGTTCTTATTTGTAGCAAGTTCACAAATTCACACACTGAACAAGTGTGTTTGTCATAAAGTATCCATATTTTATTCCTGCGACAAAGGAACTGCTTAAAGTTTCCTGTATGTTTGAAAGCTCCTCCCAGCTTCTCTACCTCTGTGCATTGTAGGCATTTCCTCAGATTGCCAGGCCCAACATTAGCACTCTGTTGGTCCTAAAACCTGGGAAAAGACTGAAAGAGCCAGGAAGCTCCTGCCTGTGATGTGTGGAAAGGGTGGTCCACAGAACTTCCTGGGATCTCTGTGCTCCCTGTGTTCTCTGTGCTTCCAGACCAGATAGATTCCACTCTACAAGCCTTTGGAGAACATCCACTTTTCCATTTAGCTACCAGGTTTTTAAGATCTTTGCTGAAAACAGATTTAATGGCCTCAGACAAACCCAAAGAGTTAGTTTACTTATAACTGTGCTTCCTACCCAAACAAATTTGGCAACGGAAATAACAAGGAGCTTCTGGGAGGGATAATACTTGGAGAGCACATCTTACAGGTCCTATATTATAGGAGAAAGAACACAGTTTTTACACCTAGATAGGCCTGGGCTCAAATCCTAGCATTCTCTCTACATAGCAGGATACCAGGCGAGTTACCTGACTTCTCTGACTTCAGTCTTTCACCAGTGAAATGAAGATACCGATCGATACCTATCACGTAGGGTTTCTGTGAGGGTTAAATTCTATAAGGTGGTACAGAAGAATGACTAGCACAGCACAGCAGTAAACAGTGGTGTGAGGGAGCAGAAATTAAGAACACATGCTCCCAGGCTCTGCTCCCCCAGCTGCTGGAGTGGATTCTGGCTTTGCCTTCCTGGTTCTTCCCCTTGCCCACCCTCCTGGGAGAGTCTTGCTCCTGGCCTGGATGAGGCAGAATCAGGAGGAAAGGTGAAAGAGCATGTGGGTAACAGTTAGGAAACATCTGTAAGATTTTAAGGGCTGTAGGGTGTGAGGAAAGCGGTGGGGGAAAGAGGGATTTCCAGTGTTGCTGTGGAGTCTTTCCCCTACTGTTGTATTGGGAAATACAAGTAAAGAATTTGCTATTTGGAAATTATTCTCGCTGAACAGTATTTGCTTAACTCCAACATCACTCTGAAACTGGATCGTGTGGGTCTGGATGCAGAGTGAGTATGGGTTAGAGTGAGCATTACACCAACTTTATTATTATTATACACACTTGGGAGCGGAAGCCGTCATTGTGAAAGGAATGCAGGGAGGCGCAGGGAGGTGGGTGACTGACAGTCAGAGGACAGGGGCCAGGTCCCATTACCCATCCCTGATTCACTCGGATTCCGGTGAGTCATCAGTCTGCGTTTGTGCTTCAGTTCTTCCCTGTAAAATGGCAGGATGGGAGGGCTGTATTATTAGGGCACACCAGCTGGCCTTTTAAAAGTTGGCTGGGAGTAGGCCAGCAGCTGGGTCCTTCCAACTATGGCTTGTACTGCTCCTTAAGTGTTCGCACCTATCTACATGTGTGTATATGTATCAATGCACACACAAGCACAAATTCTAGAGCTACTCCTGCACAAACCACGAAACCATTTAAAACGAAAGCCTTCAAAAGGATCATCTGATTAATCCTTCCACATTTATACAAGAATATCCCTGAATCTAGGAAGATAAGTATGGATGCAGAGTGAGTATGTGAGATTCTAAAAATCTCCACAGGAGATACCTCTCATGTACAGCCTCCCAATAATTATGTAGCTGATATTCTAACAACTCTGAGGATGGAAAAGTTCCTCTTTGCTACATTTTAAAAAGCGCCCTCCTGCCTACATTTCCAATTCCTTACCACACTATTTTGGTTTTTGGCACAGAACATATCACCTTCTAACAATTGTATAATTACCCTAGGTACGAACATATATTGCTATTGTCTCTTCTCCTTTTCCCCCAACTAGATTAAGCTGCTTTGTCCATCAATTTATCCCAAGTACCTAGCATACTGTCTAACTCACACTAGACACTCAATAAACATTTTTAGTTTAATTTTTTTATGAAATCACAAATCGGTAAGAGCTGGAAAGAACCTTAGAAAGGGACCTTCAGAGGTGAGAACACTGAGGCCCCATGAGAGAAAGTGGCTGGCCTGGGGTTACAGTTTCCCAAGCTCTTGTTAGTGTTCCCTCCACTTCATCTCTGGGCCTCCGTACAGAACTGAGATCCTGGGGAAACAGCTTAGGTGGGAGGTGGCCAATCTGAACCCATAAAAACGAGGGAGTCAGAGAGAATAAGCTATAGCATTTATTTACAGAAGGGCAAAGCCTCATATAATAATAATAGTTTGTGCATCAGTAGATGCTTTCATCTAAGGATCTCAGAGAGCTTACGAAAGTCTCATCCCACAACGTGAGGTGTCATTATCTGTTCTTGGTCAAGGCAGCTAGGAGACCAGGTGTTCTATGGCCTATTGCAGGCTGGGTCACAGCTCTTTGGGACAACATATCCACTTCATAGTTTTATGTTCCTCCATGCCCTCATCCTTATCAACATCAAAAACAGTTTGATAAAGCTATAATTGCTATAGTGACCCCCTCGGTTTGTCCTCTTTAGGCACCCCTGGAGTCATTCAGGCCTACGCCAATTTTTAAGCCAACGTACAGAGGAGTGACACCGAGCATTCGGGGTATTCAGTGATGTAGTGCCTTCTTCCAGGTTACCAATGCCTGGGGCTTCCTGAACTGCTCCCAGACCACCAGGACATCTGAGGTTACACAGCCACCAGGACATCTGAGGTTACACAGCAACTTTTGGGTAGGGAATTTTTTCTTTCCTCAGTTTACTGTCATTGCCCCACATACCCTTTCTATGTGTGGAAGGTAAACCAACTCTGTTGGAATTTTTACCTACCCACACAATTATAGTGTTGACAATTACCCCTCAATTACTTAGAAACCACATTAAGGGCAAATCAGATCGAGTCAACACAAGCCCCGTGGAGAAGCCCATTTAGATTTTGACCAGGTGGCATTCTTTCCTCTTCAGGGAGAAGAAAGAAACAGTGATTTCTGAATTCTAGTAATTCTCACTATAAAGCTTTCCCCAGGCCCCTTGCTACGTAAAGGCAGGAAGGCTCACACTTCTTCATGTTCTTGTCAAACAAACATGCCAGTCTAACCCGCGCAGACAGTAACGTCGGCTCCACAGTGGCCTCTTCACCACTGCCAAGTTTACAGCATCAGTCTCAAGCGGAAGAACTCGTTACTATCAGCTGTGCACCCTGGGTGCTTCCTCTGCTTCTGCCGTTCCAGGGATGATACTGCCAACCTTGCCCTTGGGCTGGAGCTTTGTGGTTGAACTGCTAGCCAGCATTGTAAGACTTGCTGCCCCCTGGAACAAGTGGAAATCCCTACTGAATTCAGATTTCCCAAAGCATTTTCTGAGTGGCCCGGGTGTGCAATCCTCAAAGGTATAATATGAAAAAGGAATTCTGTGATCAAATAAGTTTGTGAAACTTGGGTATGAAAATACATTAAAAAACAGCGGTTCCTCATAATATTAAAAATAAAATTACCAAATGGCCTAGCAATTCCACTTCTGGGTATATATCCAAAAGAAGTGAAATTGGGTTGAAGAGATATTTGCACACCCAATGGCCAGAAGCTGAAGTAACTTAACTGTGAACTTGGGTTGAATGGATAAATAAATGTGGTTTATCCATATAATGAAATATTAGTCAGCCTTTAAAAAGGAGAAAAACTTCAAGACATGCTACTACCACCTGAATGAGTCTTGAGAACATTATGCTAAGTGAAATGAGCCAGTCATAAAAAAGACAAATGTTTGATTGTACTTGTATGAGGTACCTAGAACAGCCACAATCATAGAGACAGAATGGTGGTTGCCAGGCCTGGGCAAGGGGAGAATGGGGAGTGTAAGAGGTACAACACTTCAGTTTTGCGAGTGAAAGAGTTCTGAAGATTGTTTGAACAAACTTAAAAATGGTTAAGATGATAAATTGTAGGGTAAGTGTATTTGACACAATTAAGAAAATACATTCAACAGTCTTCTTTACAGTAGGACTTCTCAGAGCCTTGAAATGTGCACTGGGAGTCCCCAAGAGGGGGACATAGCAAGCAGCTTTCCCCACTGATCTTGCCACCAACCCACGTCTCACAGAGAATCTCATGGGACCAGCGTGCCTCAGAACACGCCTTAGAAGGAGCTACTAAACTGAAAATTGTTAGAAAATAGGAAAACCTGTTTTTTATATTTACATAAAGGAAGGCAAGAATCCAGAGCCTGAAGACAGATTTTCAAAAGTTTTAACTCACTATCATCCTTTGATAGAAGAGAACTGAATTCTCTCCTCACCCTATTACTTATCAACTGCACGGTCTTGAGCAAGTCATTATTTCTTCTGTGATATATGAGCATAATACCTACTCAGCCCATCTCATTGGTTTGTGGTGAAATCTAATGCTAAAACGTATGTGAAAGGACCTGAAAAGTACCATCTGCTACTCAAAATGTTAGATAATTATTAAGTACTTAGGCTTATTAAGGTACAGCAGACAACCGAAGGCAGTGTGAAGAGCCCCAAATATCTACTGGCCACCAAACAGGCACTAATGAGTATAGAGATTCAAGAGAAGGAAAAAAGAACCATAGATTGAGCACTTGTACTGTAGCAAAATGAGAGACTGGGGGTCAGAAAACATAAGTTCAAAAGCTGATTTCCTTGCTGTCTGACCTTACACAAGTCATTTGACCTCCCTGACCCTCCATTTGCTCAGCTGTCAAATGAGGTAGTTGGAGGAGATCATCTCAAAGGTCACCCCCAGCTGACTCTATGCAATACTGAAACAGATGTGCTGCAGTGCTTGACACAACTCGTTCCTCGGACACTCAAGGGCCTGCCCTGTGCCTCGCTGTGTGCTCGGACGCAGAATGAGCCGATCACTGTGCTCCCTGGGAGTGAATACAGAGTCACTGTGCACATGGGGGAATGTCAGGGACTTATTTCTTTCATATTATCCTCCTAGTGCCTCACCCCATACTTTTAAAAAAGATGTTTCCAAAGTATCTCTATTAAACTACTGATTTAACTGAGCCAGGTAGAAGGTGAGGAAAAGTTTCTAAGTGAACAAAAGTATAGACTTCAACAGAAATAAGGCTGCCCAGTCCTGGGGACCCATCTTCCTGCAGGTTCAGTGACTTTATGAACAGAAAATGTAAGAGGCCCAGCCACTGCTTGTCAGCAGACCAACAATCTGTCCTAGACACCCTAGTGGAGGGGCCGAGTGTCAGTGGTGCAGAAGTCGGGAGGGGAGTGGCTGGAAAGGGACATTCAAAGAACCTGGGAAAAGAAACAGTCTCTGGGGGAAATGACAACAGGAGAGCTTGACACTATATGAAGGAGCAGGAGACTTTGAATTTGCTGTGTACAGTAACAGAGAACCACCTGAGGCGGCCAAGGAGGTAGGGGACAAGGTAAAAGTGTTCCCTCGTGATTTAAGATGAGAGCCTCAGAGGAGTGGCAGGATGGTGCTGGGGGAAGGGAGAGCAGGGGAGAGGAGGTTGGGACCGTTTAGATAAAGGTCAGATGTTTGAGGCCTGCACCATGGCCGTGTTGATGAACAGAAAGCACTGAAGAGGTAGCTCTTGTAGAACACGTGATAAAACGTTACCCATCTATTAGATGCCTGGAGTAAGAGAGCATGCATGTTCTTAGCTTCTGGGGAGACAGGGCAGAGGGGGAAGTCGATGACCTATAGTAGCTAAGGAAATAATGAGAGGAGCTAGAAATCAGTGGCGGTAGAAAAAGGATCTCAGTTTCTGTCACATTTAGAATGAACTGGTAATGAAGATATTGAGTAAAAATGCCTGATGGAGAAAAAGGTATAAATAAAAGTAGATTTTGTAGACATGGGCAAGGAGGAGTCTAGGAGTGGGGCGAGGGCACAGAACACAAAGGGGTGGGTTGTACAAATTCCATTCACATCAAGGATTCACATCTTTGGATCCAAGAAGAAGCATTCAGGGCTCCAGAGACCTTCTGAGGTAGCACACTGTATCTCTTTGTGAGGATGTGTCTATACATTTTTTTCAGGATGGAGAATTCCTAGCTTTCATCTGGGCCTCAAAATGGCCCTAAAACAGTGCCTTAGTTGGTATTAACATCCTGAGTGTTTCATAGAAAATTTCTTTTCTACCTTCTTGATAAATCTGCCATATTAGAGCCCATTAAGTATAAGCTGCTAAAATTGTATTTATTACAAAATTTAGGAACCGTGAAAGTTATTCTCCTTTCATCTTGTCAAAAGTAAGATATGTCATTAATGCTCCAAAGGCTACTGACATTGGCCAACATATTTAGCACAAACATTTTAAATTTAAAAAGTTAAAAGCATATTTAGGACTTTTACAAGTACAGGTAGGTTCCTTGCAAAATGTTTACCGTGTATGATACTACAATACAAGGGTGCCTGAATCTGTTAATATTCACAGCTAGATTCAAAGACCTTCCCCAAAACAGGAGCTACTTTTAATAGTCATGACATTTTCCCCCCCAAAAGGATGTTATCAAGTAGACTGAGCAGTAATGACTATAAATACATGACATGCCTATATTACTATAAATAAATATTGCATATTCTCCCAACCCATTTAATTACTGTTCACCTAAAGTGGTGCAATTAAGAAACTGTCTGTTGAATGCTGCAAATGGGAAAAGCCCTCCTCTATCTCCTAGGCAGTTTTACAGTCCTAACAATAGACTTAATGAAGCCTTTTAAAAGAAGGACGATTACATTAAAATGACCGGGGCATGTAAAAGTTCATTACATAGATCCTCCTGCTGCCTGATGGATTCAATGCCTCATCACACCCTAAGTAGAAGTAGGAACAAAGATAAAGAAAAATCACAGCTTTCTAAGTGAACGTCTTATTCCTGAGATTTAATCTGGCCCTGCAAATTAGTCAAGACCTCACCCTGCACCCAAAGTAGGAAGCAGCTATGCTTGGTATCACATAGAAAATGGTCATAGGGAGAGCTGTTGGCTTGTCAAACATAAACCAACACTACCGTACATGTCCTGATGATGCTAACCAACACCCATACAAGTCAATACAGCATCTCCCCTTGGGTAATGATGAGGGCTACGACAAAAAGAGAGTCCAGTCTGGGGAACTGTCTGGGAGACTTAGCACCCATTAACTCTCCACTGTCTCCAGAAATAGCACCAGCTGGTTGGTTTGTGTTAAATTTATTCCTGTTTTTATCCTTTTCTGTTAATATTATACATAAAATTGTTTCTTTAGCTTCATTTTCCACCTATTAACAACCTGTTTCACTGAAAAAAGTTCTTGCCACTGCATTCCGATTTGTTTCATGCCATTTTTGGCCCTTGTGGGGCCAAATAAATTGGACCACGGGGAACTGTGGCCTTCAGCAGAAAGTCCCTGATCTTCAGAGCCTCACACTTTCAAGGGAAAAGAACTTATAGTTGATGTTCTATGGTTTAATTACTTGTGCTTCTCAAGATACTGATACTTTTAAAGAAGGAGGAGAAAGAAGAGAAGAAGAAGGAAGAATGAAACACCAAAAGGAATTACTGAATTTTTGGGCTCTTGATCTAGAAGGGCCCTTGGAGATTAAACTTCTTATAATAAACATGAGACTCAATATTTCTAGTGACTTTCATAAGACCAGTTAGAGGCAGAGGCAGAGTCTGCTATTCTGGGCAAGACATGAACTGAGAATTCAGAGACCTGGACTCAGGCCTTGAGTCGGTCAGGAATGCGGTCCTGCCTTAGACTGTAAATCTAAGAGTCTAGGGGAGACCTTAGATACTCTGAGTCCGGGTCCAAGTAGATGGGATAACTTGGGTCCATGTGAATACGGGCATCTTTTATTGAACCTTTGCTAAAAGTGTTCCCTAAATGCAGGGCAAGATTACATTTTCCAGTGCCTGGCCAATCGGTAGCTGCCGGTTACATCACAAAGTGAATTTTCCTTTCCCCACCCCAAGTAAACGTACCCTGAACTAAGCTAGGGTCTCATAGAGCATCTCTGTCCATATTTATACCAAGTGTTCAACCTGATGATCTCCTAATCCTCACCAAGTCTTAAAAGCTCGATTTAACATCTTAGAGCTCACGCACAGCCCCTGGGGACCCTGGCAGAACACTTCCATGTTACTGTTGACCCTTGGACAACATGGGTTTGAACTACACTTATACGCAAACTTTTTTCAATAAATACTTTAAGTGTATTTTTTTTCTTATGATTTTCTTAATAAATTTTTTCTCTAGCTTACTTTATTGTAAGAATACAGTATATAATACACACAAAAAACGTGTTACACGACTGTTTATGTTATCAGCAAGGCTTCCAGTCAACAGGAGGCTATCAGTTGTTGAGTGCTTGGGGAGTCAAAAGTTACTCGAGGATTTTTGACTGCAGGGGCAGAGTGGGGCGGTCAGTGCGCCTAACCCTGCGCTGTTCAACGGTGAGCTGCATTTGTACCTGTCTCTTAGGAAGACTTTCAGGGCCATGAAAATCACCGGCTTGTTTAGCAAGCATACAACACGTTCTCTCCTCACTAGCCAAGGGAGGTTAACAAGGGGTGTTCTCAAATTAGCAAGCATATTTCTGTCAATCAAGTACATATATTTGAACAGCTGAAATTCTGGGACTTTTAGGAAGTCCGGTTCTTCAAACTTCCCTTCTTGTCACATAAGGCCAAGCAGTCATACTCATCAAACACTTCTCTAAAATAACCATCAGTTGTCACTGCTAAAACAGAAGTTCCAAGAGGTCAAAAGTGTTTACCGAGTTAGGGAGAGGCCCCAACTGGACAAAATAGAAATGAGATATTAAAAGAGCATCACTCATAGCTGTTGGGTATGTGCTGGACAAAGCTAGTTTCACCAGAGAAGGGGAAGCTGGGGAGGGTGGGAACCACCATACTACCTATTTGCATCCGGGTGGAGTGCGTGGTTTAGGAATATCACCTCATTTGACTTGACAACACTCTATGCAGGTAGATTTACTGTCTTAAATTCCCCAGGGAGCCAGTTAAGTAGATTACCTAAGGTCAAACAGCTGGGTAACTAATGGTAGAGTAGCAATTTGAATCTAGATTACTCTCTCTGAAGTCCATCCTCTTAATTAATTTTATTATAAAAGTAATATGGTCGTATTAACAAACATTGAGATGACAACCCTATAATCTCATAACTCAAATACAACTGTTCCCATTTTGGTGTGATTTTTGTAGGCTTTTCCCACACATGCATTTTGCTTTCAAACTTAAGATCATATTCCACAGACATTTTGGTATCCTGCTTTTTTCTACTTAACCTAAATAAATATTTGCCTAACTTATTGAACAAATTTTATAATACTGTTTTAACTAATGTATAATATTCCACTGAGTAGACATGTAGTAGTCATGTCATAGTTTACATAAAGAGATCTCAATTATGGAACACTGAGGTTCTTTGAAATTTTTTGGCAAAGCACCCGTGTTACTTCCATTATACATGCTGCCTTTCCAAATGTGTATGTCACTACTGAAAGTTTCGGACAGACACCACCAACTGACGGATGCTGGAAAACTATGGTTAAAATATTTTGAAAATGCCACCACTACTGAGCTCTCTGACCTGGAATCAAATAAAGCTGATGAATGCTATTAATGAAGGGTGACCCAAAAATAAAAAGTTAAAAAAAGCTGCACTACTGAGACTTCAGAAAACATGTGCTTTTAATGGTTTAATGCTCCACTTTTACTTTCATAGGAATGCCAACCGAAGAAGTTATTGTCATTAACATCTAGATTTGGAAGAATGAAAATTCATTGAAAAGAAAACAAATCCAATCCGCTTTACAAATCAGAGTGGTCGGAACTCACAAAGGAAACCAAAATTCTCCCTCAGGACTGTGTCGTATTTCATAATTTGCTATTGTAAATGGCATAGACCCATTTTTCTCAGGTCAAGTGAATGAGCAATTTACAAAGCAGCTCTGAGTTCTTATCAAATAACAGTGACAAACCCTGTGTAAGCTTATGTTTATGAAACACCAAGCAGGGTGTCAGAAAAATCTCCTGTGCTTGGAGGAAAGTAATCTCCGAAATATGTGTGTGCCTCTGGGTGGATGTCTGTTTTGGAAACTTAATTAGAATCCATGCCACAATCCATGCCACAATATGTGGAAAGAGCACACTTAAATGCCTGGGAGCATCTATCTGCTCCCCAGAAAATAATAAAATTTTAGTTATTATATGTGTTATAAATATTGTTTAGAGTAATAACTGAAGATTATTGCTGATTGGAGAAAACTGAGTGCAAATAAGAGAACTGGGTATTGATTCCCACTGAGGTGGAATCTGCTCGCCAAGGACAGTATGACAACATTCACGCAAGGTAACTTCCACCTTTCCCATGACGGCTGTTTAAAGCCTGCGCTTTTCTCTTCATTTCCCTTGCTCGCTTGCTCTCTCGCACTTTGACAGGGAGTTGTGAGGCCCTGGTCCTATCCTCTTCCTCTCCAATAGCTAACCCTGCACTTCACCTTTCCTTCGGACTTCCCCTCATCTTAAGACTTAACCTGTTCTCTCGTGGGAATCTTAAATGGAATGTCTAGATATAATCACTTTGGAAAACTAGTTTTATTCAGTAAAGTTGAAGAAGCACATACTCTAAGACTCTTATGCACCTATCCTGGAGAAGCTGTTTGCAGCAGGATGCATAGGCAAGAATGTTTAAAGCAGCAGTGTTTAAATAGCACAAAATTGGAAATGACTCAAACCAAGAGAAGACTGGATAAATAAATTGTGGTATGTTCAAGCCATACAAGACCACAGAGCAGTGAAGATAAATGAATTTCATGCATGTCACTTCATGCATCAGTGGAGATGAATCTTACTTAAAAACGCTGATCGAAAAAAGCAAATGGTACAAGAATATCATTTATATAGAGAGCCAAGGCAAACAGAACTTAATAATAGATTCCTTAGGGAAACATATGTACACAGAAAATCCAGGAAATGACAAACACAAAATTCAGAACAGTGGTTCCTTTTGAGGGAGAGGGGTATGGCCAGGGAGGGATACATAGGGGCTTCCAAGATACTAGTGAGATTCTAGTTCTTAAGCTGTAGAATGGATATGGATAGGGGTTATATTTTTCTCCCTCCACTACCCTCTGTGTGTGTGTGCATGTATACAGATAGAATACATACATATCTATCAATATATACATATATGTATGCTTCTGACACATACACTCCTTTGTATGCATGCATATTCTTCTGTATACATTATCATCATCATTATTTTTCAGGTTACTCTGAGCCCTGCACCCACCTCAGTGCCTCCTTGCCAGCACTCTGACCCTCTGCAGAGACCTCAGCTTGGCCTCTTGTTTTAGACTGAGTGCTTGCTCTGCCTGACTCTCTGATCCAGTCAAACATGGTGACCACTGAAACCCAACATGACATCCTTTGTTCTCCACATGTACTCACCTGGAGCATTTATCCAGACCCCCATTGAGGGGACTGCCAACTGTGTGTGACATCTCTCAGAAGGTGGTACCAACTGCATTGCAAGAGGGCCTGAAATGCCACTCAGGATGCAACAGCCATTTGCTAAATTATACCAAGGAGCTATAGGCAGCAATGCTGGCCTGGATCGCCCACACTGACCCAACTGTAGGGTCTCCAAGTTTGCTGTTTGCTCCATCAAATAACTACTATCCAGCCTGACTTCTACAAACCACTCTTTCCTCATTCCTTTAAAATAATCTCAGGTGGCCCTGGCCAGCGTGGCTCAGTTGGTTGGAGCATTGTCCCGGAACCTAAAGGTTACGAGTTTGATTCCTGGTCAGGGCACATATCTAGGTGACAGGTTGTTGATCCCCAGTCCCAGCACATATGGGAGGCAACTGATTAATGTTTCTCCTTCACATTGATGCTTCTCTTCCTACCTCTCTCTAAAAAAACCAATGAAAAAAAAAGTCATTGGGTGAGGATAAAAAAAAAATAATAATAATAGTAATAATCTCAGGTCCACTCATCTCTCAGACACCCAGGTTCCCAATCTTGGCATAAGTCTTCATCTCTTTTTTCCCCTTTTTAAGAGTAAACTCTGCGATTATTATTCAGCTCTAACCTCAGTTAGACTCCCAGAGGAATCCGTGATCTTTGTACCATAGCCATAATTTAGACAATAAGAGCTCTTATAGATTTATTCTATTTCAGGACTGTTTATTCTAAAAGCTCCTATTTCTTACTCAAAACTTAAAACTGATAAAGAAATTTCAAAAGCAAATGAATTTGGCAATTTTTTTTTACTTCAGTTTTTCTCCCACAACTGAGTAGTTGTGGAAAAAATACATAAATTTTAACTACTGTCCTGGAGATATAAGTCTAGGTAATTAGATTTTCTTCAAAAAATGTTTCATACCATCTGTGCCACAGCCTGGAAACAGAATAGCGCATCTCCATTTTCACTTTAATAGGCCTATTTTCATTTGATTACAGAAGACATACTAAAGAATGAGTATGAAAAAAAATCATAAGAAAAGTAAGGGAAGTTTATGCAAAGACGTGACAGGATTCAGTGGGGCAGCTCCACCCTCAGCCCTGGAGGAGCCCGGAGCTGCGTCACAGTGAGGGGCCGGGCTAAGTGAATGACTGCAACCCAGAAGTCTACAATCAGCAATCAACAAGGGGACTGACTGAAAGACAAGTCTGAAATACCAGGCCAGCAAAGATGATGCCAAAGTGAGAGGTGAGAAGAACCGGACTCAGAGATCTGGTTGTGGGAAAAGAGGAAAAGAAAAGAGGAGGGCCTTTGGGGAAAAGCAAGTGGGTCGATTCCTTCAGTTTGGGTGAGAGAGCTCTCAATGGTCAGGGAATCAATGGATATAGCGATATAAGAGAAAATGCAAAAATCTATCAATCTGTCAACCATCTCAAATTTAAACCAAGATACAGCAATGGAGGCTCATGGGTTAAAGCATCAGGTGAAATGATGGCCGCCTAAAATGTACTTATAAACAGGCCTATGGCATGTGATGATTTGGGCTCTATGCCCCTCAAAAGCAAATAAAAATCAATTTCCAACAAAAAACAAGTGCTTTTAATCATGTTCCTTGGTATTTGCTCAAAGAGTTGAAAACTTATGTCCACACAAAAATCTGCACATGGATGTTTATAGTGGCTTTATTCACAATTGTCAAAATTTGGAAGCAATCAAGTTCTGTTGAATAGAGATCAATGGATAAATAAACTGTGGGACATCAGACAATGGAATATTCTTCATCACTAAAAAGAAAAGGGCTATTAAGCCACAAAAAGACATGGAGGAATCTTAAATCCATATAGCCAAGTAAAAGAAGCCAATCTGAAAAGGCTACATACTGTATGATCCTAAATACATTCTGGAAAAGGCCAAACTATAGAGACAGTAAAAAAATCGTTGGTTGTCAGAGATTAGGATGAGGGAAGAATGAATGGATGGAGCACAGAGGATTTTTAGGGCAGTGAAAATACTCTGTATGATACTATAATGGTATATACATGTCTTTATACATTTATTCAAACCCATAGAGTGCTCAACATCAGGCGTTAACCCTAATGTAAACTATGGACTTTGGGTGATAATGATGTGTCGGCGTGGGTTCATCAGTTGTAATAAATGTAACACTCGTGCTGAAGGTTGATGGTCAGGGAGGCTGTGCCTGCAGGGGGATGCGGGGTATATGGGAAATCTTAGCACCTTCTCCACAATTTTGCTGTGAACCTAAAACTGCTCTAAAACTTAAAGTCTATTTTTAAAAAAAAGACTTGAAAATAAAAAACAAACAAGTACTTTTTCTTGCCCTGACAAATCTTGGTCTATTGGTTCTGAAATAATAGTTTCTGAAGCTTTTTACTTCAAAGTACATTATATGGTGTCTTATTGTTGTTTCTGTTGTTATACTTACTACTTAGAAAATGCCAAGGCCTAATTATACTTTCCTCTCAGTCACTGTAAAAATTGAATAATGAAAAAGCTATTTGATTGGCTAATAGCCAATATTTATTAACTCGAAAGCAAGATAATACAGTAAATATTATGATAACTGCCAAAGTTTTTTGTTCTACCATTTCTTGGGTTATATGTGAAGAAAAGCTCTCCTGACATTTTGCCAATGAAGGCTCCCCCACACCGGAAACTTCACCATGGATCGCTGTGACAACTTCTAGACTTCATGAATAGGTTTTATAAGTTATTTCACTTTCGATATCTAAGGGGTGTTAAAACTTTTTCCCGTCATCAAATTTACTTTGTTTTTGAGAGAGAGACAGAGAGAGAGAAACATCGATGTCAGAGAGGAACATCAATCAGTAGCCTCTTGCACATACCCTGACCAGGGGGGACAGAACCTGCAACCCAGACATGTGCCCCAACTGGGAATTGAGCTGGGGACCTTTTGGTGCATGGAACAAAGCTCCAACCACTGAGCCACACCAGCCAGGGCTCAAATTTATGATTTTGCAATAGCAGCACCTTGATGCATGAATCAAAACTCTTTTCCCCCCTCATTTGATAACAGTATAGTAGGCAGAGTGGCAGTTACTTTGTTAATTAAATTACTGTTTCCCCCACCTGCAGTCTGGGAGGTCTACTTTTCAGGATATTCTCCTGAAGATGGACAAAAATCTTCCCCAAACATAAAGATTTTGTTTGTTGGTTAAAAATAATATTGTGGAAAGGACCCTTCCTGTGCCCATCCATCTACCCTAAGTATGAATCGACTCCACCCCATACTTGAAAGTTATCCAATCCTTGACCAATACTGACCAGAGAAAGGGGGAACAATAGATAAAAGTTGGCAAATTATCATTATGTCCCCTCCTCATCAGTGTCCTTTCATTTAACTCCTATTTGGGATTCTCTTATACGAGCTTCACAGCACCCCGTACCCCCTCCTTCACATACTCCCCGCAACTGCAAGTTTACGCTCGATGATCATCTGCTTCCCCAACAGCCAACATCACACAGCTCTTCAGTGGCACAGCCAGGACTTACTCAAGCCCCTGAGGCCCACTTGCTCTTTCTACTACATCAGACTGCCTCCTGGGCAACTTTGAAACCATCTCACTTTTTCTTGGTAGTCTTATTTGGAAGGACTATGCAAATGAATAAATTACCATTTCATCCCTTCCTCTGTTAACATAAATACATACAGCATGTCACTTCCTTCCCTTCACTTTACACTCTATGCTCAATAGTGACACATTTCACAACTTAATGAACACCCCCCTCCTTTTCTGAGAAGCAGCCGTGTTCACCCAACAGTTGGAATCATACAGTATGTCGCCTTTTCAAGTGCTTTTTATAGACCACACATAAGCCACAAAGGAAGATCAGTCACCATAAGATTAGGAAGATTAGGACACCATATCTGAATATGGGATTCTAGTCCCTCCTTGAAAATCACTCACAGGCTAATGCCCAGTGTACTATAGGAAGTGGGGCTCAGGATCAAACCCCACTGACATGGATGAGAACAGCCGGGCACATCTGCCCTGCCCCTATCTCGGGGTATTTTCACAGGACTATCAGAGTGATAGATTGTGGACACAGGACACTTGGATGCCAGCAAAGCATCTGAGAGCCACTCAAAGCATAGCTGATCAAGATAGGAAATCCTGGGGCAAGTGACAGTTCAGTTTGGTGAACTCAAGAGTAGACTGAATGACCACACCCAAGGGTGCCAACATCACAGAGGAACAACATCCCTTCCCTGGAGGGAGGTTCTTGCACAGCAGGACTATCCATCTTTGGTTCATGTTTTCATCAGGATGTGCTTATGGAAATTACAAATAATTCACAGCTGAAAGAACATAATTAATTGGAAGAAAGACTAGAAATTATAAAAGATTTTGATAGGTTGGAATGACTGCCAAAACTGACTAAAACAATAACAAAGAATCCCCCCCGAAGTTAACAGAGATAAAGTCTTGCTTTCAATTGTAAAAAAAAATCTATCTATCTATCTATCTATCTATCTATCTATCTATCTATCATCACCTGCTCTATATCTTCCAATCTGCTCAGCTCAGACAACTTGCCTGTTCACAAGTTATGCCAGTGACTGGCCCCAGGCTCTGAGTGGGTGAGGCTCCAGGCCACTACCCACTGACACTCAGACTCACACTAGTGCTATGACTCTGACTTCAGACCTGGGGATTTTACTCTTCAGGCTCAAGCTCCTGTCTTGAGCCCCACCCCCATCTCAGCAGTGGACTCTTGTAACCTGTTTTTCTGGATCCAGCTCTTTTCACTTACTTCCGGGCTGGAGTCTCATTCTTGCACACGAGCACTCCTCTCAGTTGGCCCCTTGACCTGCTCAGCCAGACAACGCTGCTGCTAAACATCTGTCCTCTAGACTGTCACCTATGGAAGAACTTCCCCAGTGCTATGCCTTACCAAGTTGTCCTGGCTGCCACCTATTTACTGCCTGCTGTCGGCACTGTCCAGCCCGTGGATCTCCTGTTTTCCAGATCCCTGTCTGGACTGTATTCTGGATCCTGAGCTGATCCCATCCTGCTACTGACAGAAACCTGCTCTTCCACATGGCAGGGGCAAAGGGGAAATGTTTAAAGCAATTCATATTTTAAAGTCTTAAGGATTTTTCTTGAACACAAGTTCAATGCAAGCTGAAGGTATGACAAAATGGCTAAATGAGAGATGTAATCTTGGTCTGCATTAGTATAACATATAATGATGAAGAAAATACATGCATCTCACAAGACCTAATAGTCTTAGGCATAGAGGTCTTACTCTACCTTAGGTAAGC
Organism: Macrotus californicus; assembly: GCA_007922815.1. Lineage (NCBI taxonomy): Eukaryota > Metazoa > Chordata > Mammalia > Chiroptera > Phyllostomidae > Macrotus > Macrotus californicus. The sequence continues at coordinate 58,997 of VMDR010001336.1, read as the reverse complement.
CATTTCTGAAAACCTGTTCATGTTTGAGAGTTATTTATTTATTTATTTATTTTCCTTGCCCAAAGACATGCTTATTGATTTTAGAGAGAAGGGAAGGGCAGGGTAGAGAGAGGGAGAGAAACATCAATGTCAGAGAGAAACACGGATCGTTTGCTGGCCCAAGCGTTTGCTTGCCTTTCGTGTGGCCCAACTGGGAACTGTACCTGCAACCCAGGTATGTTCCTGGACTGGGAATGGAACCAGCAACCTTTAGGTTTATGGGATGCTGCTCCAACCAACTGAACCACACCAGCCAGGGCGAGAGCCACATTTTTAAAGAGGCAATGACATAAAAGGAACACACCTAGGAGGAAGTAACCAGAATGATGTGTAAGAATACTTGTAAGGACCAGGGCTGTTGCCCTAGAAAAGCAGGATTCGCAGGGACAGGGTGTCACATGCTGAAGAGCTCTCACATGAAGGAGGACCCAGAGGCTTAGGTTACGAAAGACAGCTTGGGGGTCGCAGGAACATAGTGGCGGGGTGGGCTGAAGTGGTGAGCGCTGGTCCCATCACCGCTCCTGACTCCGGTGACCCTGCATTTCCAACCTCAGTTTCCCCCTGAGACTGAGAAGATCTGATTTCAAAGGCCCCTCCCCACTCTCGGAGCCCAGAATTCTTCATCCTTACATTAATCCCAATCTGAGGAAGAAGACAGGCATGGCCTTGCCTGTTCAGAGGCCTAGAAGACAAAGTCAGGTCTTAGGTCTTCCAAGCGGTCCCTTCCAGGAAAATCAACTCACTAAAGTAATGTGTAAAACAAGTGGTTGCAAGCTTTACGTTTCAGGAAATAAAAAAATACAGACATTCCTAAAGAGAAGTTGTGGAGGCAGAATATTATCCACCTCCTCCTCCAAATATTCACTTCCTGAGCCCTGCAGTCTGAGAATATCACTTCATACGGCACAGCGTGGCGTGGCGTGGCAAAGTTCAGAGTCCTGGGAGGAGGGGCTGCTCCCGGATCACCCTGTGGGCTCTAAAACCCATTGCAGGGAGCCTTGTAAGAGGGAAGCAGAGAGGGATGTGAGAGCACAGAGGTGAAGGCCACGTGAAGGCAGAGATTGGAGTGACGTGGCCACCAGTCAAGGAACACCTGTAGCCACCAAGACCTGGAAGAGGCAAACAACAGATTTTCTCCCAAAGCCACTGGAGGGAGTTCAGTCCTACTGACATCTTGATATTGAGCTCTGGCCTCTAAAACCACAAGACAATAAATCTCTGTTGCTTTAAGCCACCAAGTTTATGTTATTTGTTACGGCAGCCACAACAAATTAATCCTGCTTAAATAAAATCTTGGTGTGGGCTACAAGTGGGCAGCATTAACCTTCTTTAAGGAAAAAGCTTGACTTCTAATGTATTTTTATGGCTAATTCCATACCAGTCTCAGAAAAGTGCAGCTCTGCTTTTAAAAGTGTTCAGGGGCAGGGACAAAAGCATCTTTTAAGCCAATCTTCATACATATTTTACGAATAATCTCTCCTTTACATGAGACTTAAGCAGACAGTAAGTCTACGCAGGGCAGACAACCAAATGATCCCAACCTCTACCCAGCAGGCCTGCCTGCAGTGAAACACGTCACGCAGCATCTCACGGCCACGGGAGAAAGGCCGCAGAGTCGTGAACACCACTCTGGACTCTGTTGTGATGCGGGCAGTCGCTCCCCTCAAGCACTCCTGACCACATGCTGCTCTCCCCCCGTAGGACTGTGACTGCCACCGGGATGAGGAACACAATGAAATGATCCCTGAGCCTAGGCACCGGCCGTGGAAAGACAATGAGTATGCCACAGGCCTCCCCAGACGCCCACTGCTGCCAAATGCCACCCCTGGAAGTCATTCTAACGCTGTCACCTAGGGGACAACCTGGTAAAACCAGGTCAGGCTTAAAGAAATTGTTCCTGTTTTAAGTTTTCTAATTTCTCCTTGATGAAAACATCCTTACCATTCTGAAAACCACAAATAAGGGAGAAAGTTTTTAAATTCAGCGAAGAGAAAATGAAGAATGCATATAAAATTACCAGTTAAATACAAGAGGCTGACGATGAGCATTTGTCTTCTGTTCTACTGAGCTTCAGAACAAGAGGACACCCACTGTGGAAGGGAAAGAGAAGGGTGCGCCAAGTGCCAGACCCACTTTTCAAACTTGCTATCTCCTAGGGCAGGTTTTTGGGCACATCATTTCACTTGTGTTGAGGTTCACTTTCCTCACCTGTAAAATAGGGCGACTGAAAAGGATAACACGGGGACTAGAGCAGTGCTTAGCCCACAGGTCTCCGTTAATGCTCGGGAGACAAATGAATTAACTGTTCTGCATCTCAGACCAGACAAGTCACCCCAATTTTTCAACTCTCTCCTTAAATTACAATGTAAATGCTCTACCTGTAGCTGTTCCAACAGTCATAAATATCCCCCTGAATTTATAATGTCTAGGAAGCGATATCATGTATTATCTTGGAAATTTCAATTGGCAGAAGGCATGTTTTTTCTTCTTAGCAGCACTTAGTTTTATACTCTAGGGATTTATGTAAAAGAAAGTTGGTCCGTTATTATGGGTGATGCATATCCACTATTTTTGGTCCAGCACTAAAAATGTTTGCTCTTTAGTCTAAAACAGAATTCTAAGCAAGTCCTTCCTTCCTAAACACCAACCCCCGCATCCAACCCAAAGCCATTCCCTTTCCTGATCCCCAGTCACCAAGAAAGCAGCCTATGTGAAGGCTGGCCTTTACTCAGTGATGACTCAGCGATACAGAGGCTGGTCTTTCCTGATGTCTGATCACCACCAGCAGAATGGGTCTATCTGTGTGTGAGTTTGAGGCAGGGGAATAGAGAATGGAAGCTAACTTGGAATCCTATAGGCTCTGGGGCTAAACTTGGTATCCCATGGGCCTGGGGCTGGCAGCCCTATGCGTGTACATTAGAGAACACCTAAGGGCCTCTGCTCATGGAAGTTGCCCTCTTCGGTCCCCACAAGCACCTGGTGAGCCCTCCCTCCACCACCATTCAGGAAACACTGGCTTCTACAGATGGCAGGGAGTTCGGCTCATCCTGCTCCTCTCTTCTTCCTCTTACTCTCTTGCCCACCTCCTTCCAGCAACCAGCACACACAGTGAGATGGTGCCACACACCCCTCTGCCACATTCCCACCTAGACACAGCCCCATGTCTTCCCAGCGACCAGCGTTCTGAAGCCTTTGGACACAGGTTAACACTGCCGACCTTCTGATCCCTGGAAATCCTATTCCTTCCCACTAAAGAAAAATCCTGTATGAATTAGTTTTTCTACTTCTCAACCAGCTGTGTAGGAATCACGTACCCATGGTTTTAAAGCTTGTTTCCAGATGCAGTCTCAAAATCCTCACCTGTTTAGAAGCAGGATTTTGTCTTCACAAGACTATAGGCGCCAAAAAAGAATCCAAGATATTTTCATAATTTCTCTTGGGACTTATGAAAACAAAAGAAACACTGAAAAATGGAGCAACTTCTAAATACAGTCTACATTTACAGACGAACTCATTTCAAGGAATTCACTGAAAAAGGAAATAACTCTAAACAGGAGGTGATTTTTCTATTTGCTTTTTTTGAATCACAGTTTTTTTGTGGGGAGGCCTCTGTGCCCATCAAATAGACAACAGTATCTGTGGCCATATCTGTGGCCCGAAGGTAACTATCTAAATCCTGCAAACAGCTGGAATAGCAACACAGGAATTCCTGGTGTCACTTACAGAAATGACAGGGGCCTCTCTCAAGGCAGGTGCCAAAATACTTTTAACCATGCTAGACAAAGGCCACACAGAATACATGAAAACCAAACCTCTCTTCTCAGCCCTTTGACAGGAGTTATGACCAAAGTAGATGTTATTTTAATCCAATCCACTTAAATGAGGATTTAAATTGCTAAGTAAGATAATTCAATTTAATCAGTTTTACTTTAAAAATGCATTTTTGTCCCTCTGACATAACCTGATTACATATTCTTTAAAATTCAGTTGACTATGAGTTTCACTTTCAGAAGGTACACTTTATATGTTTAAATCGGATTTAAGAAAACCATTCTCAGAAGTGTATTCTTCAGTAATTCTAGAAGATTCTGTGCAAAAAAGTTTTAATATTTCCCATGTGCTCTTACTACCCCTCCTCTTTTATCTTCAGATTCTCTTTGCCCAAATTCCTTCATTTTTAAGAATTATCTATTCATTTGTCTGCATGAAACTTTGTAGTTTTGGAGAGAAAGCCAAGGAATGATGATCTTATCTCCATTTATGCTATTAACAAGTACAGTTTCGACAGATAAAACCCATAGATGGAGAAGGGAAACATGATTTCTTGGATACACAATAATATTTTTTACTTTGCCACCTACCAAAGTGGCCTTCATTGGCTCTCATTACCCCTTAATCTGGTCACGTGCCATTCACTCATGCCTGAAGTCAACCTTTTAGGAGGGTACACTAGAAGTCAGGCACTAGGCCTCGCATGCGTAAGGATTCAGACCTAACAAAGCTCACATGTCAACAGAGAACACGAGACAGTCACAGCTACTGTACAAATAACTATATAGCAACAAGACAGCTTTGAAGAGGTGCAAGGTGGGTGGTAAGACAATTCCACCCAGAGTGGAGGGGCCTCCCTAAAAAGTAACGTTGCTTTTTTTTATCACTCATCAAACATTTTTTAAAAGGTCACACAAACATTGTCTCAAATATTGTATCGATTTCAAAGTAAGGTAGTACATGGGAAGGAGAAGGCTCTAAACCCAGAGAGGAATGATTAGAATCCTTGCTGTTACTGTGGTACCTCGAGCAACTCATGGTAAGGGACATGTGTGTACTCAGCATGTAGTATAAGTCCAATAAACTATAGAGAGCAATTAATAATTACAGAATTTATTAGTTACCTTTGAGTTTTGGCATGTCAAAGTAAAGCTAATTTTCCATTCATAGTTCTGTCTTTTCAAAAATATTCAAGGAAAGGAAAAATTATAAAACACACTGTGACTTCTGTGACTTTTTTCCCTTGGACTGGCCAGCTGCCGTCACTTAGTCATACAATGGCAGATAATGCACACACAGGCAAAAAGAAGAGCCGATACATCTGTGTCAAATAGTTCTAGCAGCGTTCGAAAGAGATTACAGAATTCAAGTTTTTGAAATATAGCTCTTAAAACAGCAAACTCTGGTAGGGCAGTTAAGTGTTTTTCTCAACCATTCAACAGAGAGGGTGCAGACAGAGCCCTTCAGAGGCAGCTCAAATTCACACAGCCCACGAAGCATTTCCCACCTCATTTTTAGCTTCTCTTATTCTGATTCCCGCAGTGCTTACAAACACCCACCCCGCACAGCAGGGCCGGTCACACTATTCATTCCTTCACTGGACACTCACTGGACCTCCAGGTACAACACACAAGGCTCTGCCTTCACGAAACCCCCAACCTGTGGCGGGTTTCACTGAGCCCTCTTCAGGCTGCTGGCTAACAGCCCTTTACTCTTTTGGGGCACAAAGCCCAAATCAGAAAACCAAAACATATGTGTGATTTATGTTTTTAAATTAAAGAATGAAGAATTTTACTTGGTCCTGAAAAAGAGACTACTTTACTCATGAGAAAAATGAGGCCCAGAGAGGAGAAAAGATTTGCCTAAGGTCTCAGAGCAAGTAAACAGCAGAGCTGAAGCAAGAACTTAATTCACTCTACGCAGGGCTTCCCACCCCATTAACTGAGCATTCCGGTGAGCCAGGCATTGGGTTGTACTGGTAACACGAGTTAATGGAACTGCCTCCTCCATAAACTGGACTTCCCCGCCTCACGGTTACAGGATTCACCTCAGCCTGAGCTACCCAAGATGGGGCATACCCTGCAGCCTGGAGCAGGTATCAGGCATTTCCTGGACTGCTCCACCATAGGTTCCAGCTACTCTGTGCTACACTATCCTGAGGCAGCTCCTGATACCCAAAGACTCCAGCCTGCTGCGAATCTGGTCTGGCCCAGTACTTACCCCTCTTCCCCCAGAGGGAGTGCCTTTGCCAACCCTGGCTTCCACAGCCAAAACCTAAGCACCCAGGGAGTCAGTCTAAAAAAGCTCCCATCAGCCTGGCTCTGACTAGAGTCTTTTATTTCCCCAGTCCCCTTGGTTTTTATGAGCTACATGACTGAAGTAGGAGCTATGAGGTTGCATGGGTCAAAGGTCAGGGGATATTCATACCTGTTCTAGAAGGATGTTTCAGATAGTGTACTTCCTCACCTGAAAGATAGAATGGTGCTGGTTCAGGGATAAGAACCTCTCTTACACCCAAATTCAAAATGAGAAATAACCTCAAGTCATTCTCAGATGATGAAGTGGCAGTCCCTGAGTGGCCAGGGAATCAAGGAATGTAACTCAGAACTGCTGACAAATCACACCCAAGGCAATGGAATTGGGCAGTGGAGCCTGGGGCAGAAAAGGATCCCATGGGTGTCTAGTGAGACTCAGTCCAGCCTTTCATGGGAACCCAAGGCATCTGGAGGACGAGCGAAGTTCAAGCAGAGAAGACTCGGCAAATGTTTGCAGAATGAACTACACATGGTTCACATGTCCCCCCCATCAGGAAGCTTCTCTGGATAGCCCAGCCCTCAGTCTGAGCTTCGGCAGCCCCTTCTGCACAGCTCTATCACATTATACAATAAGTACCTGCGTACTCATCTGTCACTTTTGTTCTTGTCTCAACAGAGTCCAGCATGGTGTCTAACACCAACAGGCACCAAAAATGTTAAGTGAATGAAAGCATGACCTGTTATACTGTGACTGCAACTCAAAGGTACAACTAGGGCAGAGGTGAGCAGCAGCCATCCGAGGCCAGAGAGAAACAACAGTGAATGAACTAAGGAGGACTTCCCTTACCCAGTTTGAAGACGGAGTGCTACCCATCCCTCAGCAATCCCTGAAGGCTCATCAGGCACAGGAAAGCTGTTCCATTCTATTTCTGGGGTGGGGAGATATATCTTATAGCTAAAATATACAGTGGCTCCTGAGTACTCATCATTAATTCGTTCTGGAACTCGTGATGAGTACCAAACAATGAAGCATTTTCTCTTGTTGGGACAGTGTCGTGACTCACACAAGTTCTACCAAGTGCACGGAGTCCCAAGCAAGCACCAAGTCCTGAAACATGTTTTTCTCATCCAAATGTGATGAGTACAGGGTCTGATGAGTTGTGAAGCCGAGGAGTACTGAGGTGTGACTGTATGTTCTCATGCTTACCAAAATTGAGTATTACAACTCAACCTTGGGAAAGGGAAAAGCAGCAGGTCCACCTAAGTGAGATATACCCGCTCCAACTCTTCTCTCTTAGACATTTATGGACTCAGAGTAACAATCCCAAGTTCAAAAGGGACCAAGTCCTGGGTCCCAACAGGAAATCTTTTTTAATTTATAAGGCATGTGCTCTCAGTGTGAAACTTGTCAACTTACTTTTTCCACGTCTACCTCAGCATCCTGCCTCTTCAAACAACTGTGGAAGACAAAAAGAGAACTAAACCAGTCTGTAAACCACCTACAAAACACTACCATAGAATTTCCATTTTGCAGACCATCAATTTGCCCACAATTTTTTTTCCTGTTCACACAATTGTTGCAAAGTCACAGTTGCCATAAACACCCACCTGAAAGTGCAAAGACCTGGCCCTGTGCAAAGACCTACCACCAAAAGAAGCTAGCATAAGATTTTAACTTTCAGGAGCCAGGAAAGATAAGAACAGAAGTCTTAAATGAGCGCGCGCGCACACACACACACACACACACACACACACACACACACACACATCCCTCTTCAGAGTATCTACAAGTCACCCATGGATGGGACACACTAAAAGTGAGTCTTTGAGTTTTTCCACCGTCTTGTTCAACTTACATCTTGGCGTAAATCTCCTTCTAGCCCTAGTACATACCTGTTCCACTTCCCATCTGACTATGGGTGGGCCTCACTGTCAAAACAACCTTTTTGCAATGACCCCCACTTCTCATCAACTGGGGTTCTCCTCTCTGGGAGGCTTGCCAACTCACCAGCCTGTACCAACTTGTCCATGGAACTCTAGCCTCAGGATTACCTTAGAACCTGGTGCCAAGGCCCTGGCAAAGCTGAGTGCCAACTCTGATGGCACCCATGCCCACTTCACATTAATCTTGGAAGTGCCAACAGGGGGGTGGCGGATTTCCAGTGTGCTCAGACACTGTCTACAACTTGCCAATATTTTAGTGCCTCATTTATTGTTTGCAATTTTAGCTGTTTGAACACGACTTCGGCTTTAATAAGGTGTCTAATGAGAACAATAAAAATGGTTGAATGGAATTATGTTGACAATAATATGTTTAGGGCAGAAAGTAAAAGTTTGAGGAATCTGGAAAAAAAAGCAGCAGCAATTTTTCCTGTCTTAGAAGAGATTCAAATTTTGTTCAGTATGAATCTTAGCATCTTTCTTCCTGGTCCATGGTTTAAAACACCCCCATCATAAATTACTATGCCCATCAAAACCACCCCCTGCCACATACACAAAGGAGAATTTTTGTGCTGTTTCAAAGGATGCATAATTGACAGTAACATCTTTGTTTTGTTTAATCAAAGATGACTCAGAATAAAGGGAAGAAAAAATGACCATGGGGAAGAGAATTAGAAACTCATATATTGTCTTTTACAGATGGGCATTCAAATCATGAACTCACAGCTGACGTGCAAGAGAACCAGCATGAAGGCTGGAGGGGGAGAATGTGCTAATGCAATGAGCATGCCACGACAGCTTGTACCTTAGCAACCCACCTCACTCCATCTCTTTCTTGCTTCTGACACACACTGTCCTAACCAAGGAGCGGCAGCCAGGCAATATATGCCTTTTCCTCTGGCTAACTAACCACTGGTATCTAGACATTGCCAAGCTGTAAAAAACAGGAATTCTCTCTGTCCAGAATTTTTAAACAGCCTCCCCATAACCAGAAAAGAGTAAAACAGTACTATGAGAACTTTTCACCGAAGGGAACATATATACAGAGAAAGTCTCACTTCCATTCCTATACACTGTCGCAGAGGTTTAGGAAGGTTGTCATTTGGATTTGTAGAACGGAATTTTCTATTTGTAAAGTAAATGATTTCTTCATCTGCCACAGAAAGAGCAGCTGGAGAATCACTACCCTTTTCCAAGGTATTGGGGAAACAGTGTCTCTCACGCATGCAGCACAACTGCAGCCACATAGGATGCCCAGCTCCACAACAGGCTGTGAAAGAATGAGCCTTCACTCCGCGGCACTTCAGCCACCAATAACAATAGGAAAACTGGAAAACGGCTCGGAGCTGCGGGCTCACTATTGCACAAGGAATCATATCCATATATGCATATACAGCATCATCTGATTTCTGTTTCAGGCTTATTAAGCAGATGTAGCTAGTTAACAAAGACAATACATATACACATCGTCCTGCAGCCATAAGCCAAGGACATCACAGCTTTAACTTCAAAGACTCCCAGCAAACACATGGGACCTTACATATTTTTAGATACCAGCTCCATTGTTTCGAAGAGGATAGGGATGGATGAAACAGAACTGTCTAAAAGTGAAATTCATATGATGACCCCATCTAGAATGAAGAGTGGCATTTGTTTTTAAAGCCAGGCATATCTTTCTTAAATAAAGGCTGTGTTTCTGAAAAGTCGGGAATAAATAAATTTTGGTCATGAAATATTTCAAGTGAAAAAGAGGCACATTTTATTTAAAAATGCTTTTTTAAAAACTGACCAATTATTTTCCTACATTATCTTTATTTGAAATCTAGATGTCTAGACTATTCAAGTTTTAAGTTTCCAAGGCTTATGACAAGACAGGTGCCCACCACCCCCGTGTGTGCAGATGACGGGCGTGCACACACTGTTACACAGACATGTTAGGTAGGATGGCGGGTGCGCACACACTGTTACACAGACATGTTAGGTAGGATGACGGGTGCGCACACACTGTTACGCAGACATGTTAGGTAGCGGGCTGTGTGTCAGTCGTGGGTTTGTAGGCATTAGGACCTTTTCCACGCTCTCATTTTTTCTGCCCAAGTAGTGCTGATGTTTTGTTTGAGAAACATGACTTCAACGACCCAGATTCCTCAGGTTAAAAGCTGACACATAAATGTCACAAATTAGTGGCCCACGGGAGGAACAGAAACCAAAGGACAAAGCCTTGACCAAAAGAATGACAGTCGTACCTCATTATTGTTGGTTTTACTTTCTAAAATATGAGAAGGGAAATTACTGAAAAAACAGTTTGTAAGTTTTAAACTGCATGCTGTGCTGAGTAGCACATGAAATCTTCCTCTTTCTAGTCTGGGATGTGAATCATCCCTTTGTCCGGTGCATCCATGCTGTACACACTACCTGCCCATTAGTCACTCAGTAGCTGTCCTGGTTATCAGATCAACAGGGCCTGTTGTGCTCAAGTAACCCTAATTTTACTGAGTAATGACCCCACAGCTCAAGAGTAGTGGTGCTGGCAATTCAGACATGTAAAGAGAAGACAGGATGTGTATGTGGGTATAGAAAGAAACATAGGTTTGGTACTCTCCATGGTTTTAGGCATCCATTCAGGGTCTTGGAATGTATCCCCTGAAGATAAAGAGGGACTACTGAACTCCCAGCTGTTTAGATCAGATCAAATCTTCCATCTTTGGGAGAATATAGAACGGTTTCTACTTTTAGAGAAAAATCTAAAAATAAAACGGAAGAGCCCTCAACTTTGAGCCAGTGCCCACCACTTCCGTATTTCCAGATGCCTAAGGGACATCTTCAATAGGTAGTACCAAAGGCACCTTATGACTGGACAGAGCAGGTAGAAGGGTAACAAGACACAGTCAAAGGGGCATCAGCCACATGTTCAGAGAATGTCAAGAGGCTTGATAATGCTACAGGACAGGGCAGTGGGTAAGAGGGTGACAGTAGGCTGGTGAGGATGGCATGTCAACTAAGGAGTCTGCCAGTTAGGGGAATGCTTCCGCTTCCTCTGACCAGTGTATTTTCAACCCACCTCTCTCCCAGGAAGGGACAGAAAAACAGACACAGCCTCTAGCATATTCCTGGGCTTCGCACCATCACTCCAGTCTCGCTAACCCTGCTGGGTCAGTATGCTTTTCTCCTACGTGGTCTGCAGGTCCCAGCACAGAAACCACGTATCCACTTTTGTTCTCTCGGATTCCGCTTCTGCACAGAACTAGATTTCTTCTCCTCTCTCTTCTTATAGCACTTTATTTACTACCTGTTTCAGTCTCCCCTGCTCGAATGCCAGTCCATCTGGCCAGGACACATAGTACCTACAGCACAAAGGGGACTAGTGTCATCTCTGCTGGTCAAGGGGTGAGGGTGGCGAGGGGCCGTGACAGAGTTACTGATGAAGAAATAACTGACCAGAAGGAAAGGAATGGAAGTGCACTGAATCCAACCCACCCCGCTCACTCCTACTGCACGGAGCAGTAGGGGTGTGTGTTGGGGTGAAAGGGTGTACCCACATATCACACAGAGCATATCCATAACCAGAAGGTGACCTTCTCTTTCCATTTAGTCCCGTGTCTTTAGCTGTAAATTAACAATAATCCAATCTGGAGATTCTGCTGTTACTTTTAATATTCCCCAGTGTTTCCTGTTTTCTTTCAAAACTGCGACTGAGAAACTGAGGTTCAATACATTAGAGTCATAATCACATTTAAGGGGATCATGACAAACCCAAGATTGGAATCATGGTTTGAATTTTGTTTAAGTCTTTTAGGAAAAGGAAGATAGAGAGAGAAATGTGGTGCACTTTTCTCATGCTATAGAGTCTTCTCTATTCCCAATTCAACCCTTTTTACTACTTGCAAAAGATTTAAAATATTCACTGATCTGCCAAAAAAACATCTGCACATTACTAGACACGTCTTCACATATTCACATCTGAATGGTCTCTTTCTGCTCCAACGAGCATAGCTCTGTTCAACCAAAACTAAAGTGAGAACCTCAGAACTATACGTGGTGTGATGTCCGTGGTGACTGAGGATAAAATAGTCATTTGATAGCAACTTCTCTGTCAAGTGTGTCAACTGGGGCCGTGTTTCTTCAGTTATTCTTGACTTAGGACCCAGGGCACAAAAAAGACCAGGCAGGGCCAGACTCTGCCACAACCCCAGAGAAAGCTGAGACACATACAGAGAGTACACAGAAGCTCCTCAATGTTCTCTGGTGAAGGGGTGGCCCCTGGCTCCCTGCCTGAAGCCCAGGAACAGGCCCACTCTCACAGTGGCCTCCCAGATGCCTGCACAGCTGCACAGACACGAAGTGCAGTGTTTGGGACCATCCATGCTCAGGGTCACCACCACCTTTTGTGTGCCCAACAGTTGGGGCAAACCCTGGAGACAGGACCCAGTTCAGACAAGGCCCTTTGTTGTGGGGTATCCTCACTGCCCTGTTTCCCCCAAGAAAAATGTATTTTCCTCTAACCATTCACCCTGGCCCTAGCCTAGCTCATCACCCTGTGTCCACCTGCAAACACAAGCCTTCTAGCAGGGTTTGAGATGGCAGCACCGGAAACCTCTTCTCCCATCTTACCCAGCCTGGTGCAGTGAGTGATAATTGCACATTCAAAATGCGGCAGAGCACAGGGCAGTAACAAAGTTGGTAACATATTAACGCTACTCAAGGCAATATTCAGCACACTGACATCGTGCTGAAGGAATTCAGAAAAAAGGGGCTAGTCTGGGAGAGGATGGCTGGGGAACATCCTCAAGTTTCCCATGCTGGGAGGACACCCCTGGGCTTGGTCAGTGTTGTATATAGTCTGTCCTACTGCCTTGTTCTTACTTCTTTTATATAAATATTCATTTACCTCACTGAAAAGATAATACATGCTCATAGAAAACCTGAGCCCCACAGTATGATGATGGTGCCTTTCCCTCCTGGCCAGATTTTAAAAAATTTTTTAATTTTATTTTTATTGTTGACACTAACACAGATGTCCCCATTCCCCCTCTTTGCCCACCTGCACCCCACCCCCGCCCCCATGCACAGGTAAGTGGTGACACTCTCCTTGTAGTGCCTCCACCTGGCACGTCACGATGGACGGCACATACAACTGACTTCTGACAGAAGTGGAGCAAACAAGGGGGAGGCATCCCAACTATGACGATGTACCCAGTAAAACTAGCCTTGGGGTCTTTTTCAATTAATTGGTAAAGTGCACAATGTAGGCTCTACCACCTAAGGGTGCATCTCACCACTGACCTATAAATTCTCACTATTGACCTACAAATTCTGTGTTTCAGAACACAAAATTTTGGTCCATAGCCAGAGAGGAAGCAGTTGGCTTGGAAACCACGTTCCATTCCTAGCTCTGCTATTTATCTGCTCTGTGAATGAGTGCAGGGAAGGAGTGCAGCAAAGGTCACATATTACAAAACCCACAGTGGCCAGTCCAGCAGGTAGAATAAATGAACAGAGCAGGTACAAAGGAGCTAGGGAGCTGAAGAGCCCTCCCTGTCCCGAGGACAGCTGCAACACTGCTTGGGTAGGCTGTAGTCAGGAGAGAATGCACACTTAGTTTTGCCAGAACTTCCAATTTTTTTCAAGAGAAGCTAGAAGCCTCAGTTATTATACAAAGCTGTGCAATTTTAAAGTGCTAGTTTAAATTTAAAATGCACCATGCGGCCCAAGCGAACATAAACGAAGGCATTATCCACTCCATAGGCTGGTTTGCTGCCATCTTTGTAGAAGATCTACTCTGTGGTTTCTCTTTCTTTTAAGTAGGAAGGTGACTGCTATCTGCCCTCCACTCAGGGTTTATTTAAGAGCACAGAAGGGGTCTCTATTATCATATAATAAAATAATCCAAATACATTAAGATACAAAAAGCAGGGTAACATGACCCCCCCCCTTTAACCAGAGTTTACATACATGCTCATACATGGGCTTGATGTTTGGTAGAATTATTTGAAATGCATACTTAGTCTCGTTAGCTTCTAAATAAACAAGAGAGGAAAACTGTAATAGCCTTAGAGGGTTAGGGTGTGACCAACTGGATCAAGCTGTGGAGCAAAGCCTGGCTGGAATGGCTTTGATTTTTAAACAAATGCTGTGTAGAGACAGGTCGTGCAGACAATACCTCTCAAGAAGCTCCGCTACAGAGAGCAGCAAAGAAGTGGGGCAGCTGCCAGAGGGGAAAGCAATGAAGGTGAAGATAGTGTGTTTTTAAAATTGATGAAATTACAAATGTCTGTATGTTGATGGAATACCTCGTGTCAAAGCAAACAAACGAACAAATCTGAGCACCAACTGAAGAGAATACGCCAGCAGGATATGAGACAGTGGTGGGCACAGTAAAAACTCTACCAGTAAGAGCTAAGAAGCCAAGGTCTAGTAATACAGGCTTTTCCTAAACCAGAAGTCAGGGAAAAAATCTTTACTACAACACACATTGTCCCATATTTTATACTGTGCCATTTCTGTATTTGTCCTTTTTAGCCTACTTCTAGCAGTCTCTCTCTGCTAAAATACATTAGTTGCCATGGAAACGATGTCATAGTGTGTGGAACCATTTACTGTCCTTGGAAAGGCATTCATGATGAAACTGAACAGTGGCATGTTTAAAAAAGAGATCCAACAGAAAGCAGTTGTGGAAGAACACAAGATCTCAAAACCGTGACTCCAAAGGAGGTATTCCTCTACCGCCACCATCACATGTCCCAGTTTCCCCAAAATCAATCAGAGAAGCATTTTCCTCCTCATGTACACCAAGTATACCTAAAACAAAATCTCTGACCTGTTAGGGAAAACAATAGACTCCCTATCACTCACACAAAATCTCTGACCTGGTAGTGGAAACAATGGACTCCCTATAATTCACACTTACTTCCCCAGTTAGGGAGGGGCTGGGAGACTGGAGGATCAGAATGGTTTGAGGCATCACCACGCTTCTGCTACTGGGGAGGATACAGTCCTGTGACAGATTCTGTGTCCAATTTTGTTAATAGAGGTAGAAATAATATTTAGGACACAGAGATTTGGACTTGAATTTCCTTATTGCCATAGATTAGCAAGATACTACACGTTCACTCCTTTGAGAAAATACATTTAGCAGCTCTCATGTACAATGGTGGCAAAGAAAACAGACGGGCAAGGTATGTGTTCCCTAGAAGCTAAAATCTAGTGGGGCCAGGTGGATAAAGGTGGGAGCATGAAAAGTTGGACTTCATGTAACAGGAAGACAGTGAGGGGTTCTACCCAGCAATGAGATCTCACACAGATTTTTAAAAGCTCGCTCAGCTGTTATGGGAGCAGGACTGAAGTCAACAGTAATGGAAGGCGGAGCCATAATGTCAGCAGAACAGTCCAGACAAAAAAGGACGGTGCAAAGCAGATGGAGAAATGTGATCTGTAACTAGGGTGACCTTATACCTTGGCTTGATTGTGAAAATGCGAGATTATACCTATTGCTCCAGCAGCCAGTTGGGTTCAGCATTTATCCAGATTTTTTTAAACCAAGATTATTACTAAGAGTTGCATTCAGATGCACCAAGATTGGTGCATATACACGTCTAGCTTCTGCCATAGTCTTGCCTACCAGCGGTGAGATAACTGCATGGTGAAGAGAATTTCCCCTTAACATGTGGTTAGGTCTGAAAGGTGACCAACGGCAATCCATCTTTTTTTGTCCTTTCCAATCTTGGCTTAAGTAAACACCCCCCTTTTGAGGACAACATACGGATGCTCACCAATAAAACTAAAAGCACTTGGACGTGAGCATCTAAGGACAGCTAACTCCTCCCAGTCTCAATTCTCCCAGACTCTGGATGTCATTGGCCAGTCGTGCTATGACCCATGCTGCAGCTTGAGATGTACAGAACACCAGGCAGAGGGATCAACAGAAATCACTGAAAGTTACGGGTGAGGTGTACGTGAAATATTTGCAGAAGCAGGCCTCCTCAAGAGTGGTGGACTGCTCTCGTTACAGTGTTCCTGTTGTTTGTTAATAGTTATGCTATTTTACTTTGCAAAATCCATTTTAGCAGCAGTGAGCTAAAAAATGCAAATTTAATGAAAAATGAGCACCAAATTTCCGTTTTTCAGGGAAGGTGATGATGAATGTTCGCTGACACAAAATGTTTATTGATATTTATTATCCACCATGAAAGCCATAGTGCTACCATTTAAGACAGAAACCAAAAGTCACCAGTCTGCGCAAGAGCAGCAGCAACCACTCCAAATGTAAACAGTCATTGTAACAGGACTGCGCCCGAGGATGACAATGTAACACATGCAGCCATGGGAGATGCGCTAACCTAGCCCTCTAGGAAACAAGACTTCTCTGTTAGATCAAATGGCTGCTTTTCTGTCATTTCTACTTAATTTTGAGTTTAGGTTTTTGTGCACATATAGAAAGTGAAGTGATGGCTTTAATGTATTGGTTTATTAGCAGAAGAAAAAATGTATAAATAGTTGATTCCAGCTTTATGTTAGTATTAACAGGTATTTTAAACAGAAAGATTAACCAATTCCAATAATAATTTCATTTTTTTTTATTTCTTGAGACAAAAATAAAGCTTGTGGAGATTCATTCTGTCACTGGTAAAATATTTCACATTATTGTGAATGCTACTATAAATTGTGAAAAGTATACAAGAGATGAAATTATTTGTTTTTGCAGTGTAACACAAATACAAGTTTTGTGATGCTAAAAGCAATTGTCCTTACTAAATTAAGACACCTGTGGTAAAGAAATTACTTGGAATTGGGTATGGCATATGCATAACTCATAACTGCATTCAAACAAGTAGCTATATCCTTCCAAATGCCAAAGAAACTATACGCGTGGATGTAGAAATTGACATAGTTAGAAAAAATGAACTATAAAATTTTTGTGACAGTGTTTTGTAAGTAAAAAAACCCACTTCAGCATGGTAGTACATGCTTTCTATTTTGCTGCCTGTCATTATAAACCAGATTTCAGCACTGTTTGAGAAATGACTCTCTAAATCAACACAGGTGTGCCATAAAGGTATGATAGATGAACTCCTTGAAGTTTGGGTGCATTCTTTTCCAAAGTAGTTATGAATCTTTGATCAAAGCAGTGATACCTCAGCTTCTAAAGCCTTTAGCCAATTGTAGGCATAGACCACAAAGCAAAGGAGGAACAGAACACACTAAATTATGAGAACTCTGGCAGCAACCAAGATTTCATTCTGAAATTGCATTGTTTTGGAGAACTTCAAGTTGTGGTGATCTTTTAATGGTGCTCCTGGCTTTAACTGAATATGTTTATATTCTGTATAAGAATGGAGTAAAGTTATAAAGATCCATGATTTTGTGTCATCTAAATGTGATAAAACATTTGAAAGGGCCATAGAGGAACTTATTTTCATAGGTTTAGTCTTTTAAAAATACTTACTGAAGGTAAGAATCCTGAATGGGGGTAGAAAAGACCTGTGATAATATTTAGACTAAAATATTCACAAATTTCAATATAAAAAAAGTTTGAGAGAGGCCTCCATTTAGCAGAATTTGCTCTCAACTTAAGTGTATCTCTAGAGTTATTTTCTCAGTTAAAAATATTATGATATGCACATAAATGCCAATTGTAACAATTTCAACTATGCCAACATAGTAACAATTTCAACTATTAACTATAAAGTGCAACTTTGAAGGAGATTATAGGCAACTTTATGAAAGAATTAAAAACAATTCATTCTTCATTAAACAAAAGCAGTGACGTGAGCACTAGAGACATACGGATAAAAAGCTGAGTAAGGTGAGTGAATATCTACCAAGAATAGTCTTACGTTCTTTTTAATGTTTGGATAATCTTTACAAAAAGTTTTGTTTTGCTCTAATGTATATAGACATGTTTTTAATTTTTAGAAATTTTATTTTAGAGATTTGAATAAAGCTATTTCACAGTCCCAAAATATTCTAAACTGAGAAAA
>VMDR010001336.1:0-40914 GCA_007922815.1 Macrotus californicus | reverse complement strand
CTATTTCACAGTCCCAAAATATTCTAAACTGATCTGTCAGTTAATAAGACATTTTAAAAAATTCTATAATTTTAATTATTTTAGTGACTTCTTTCAGTAAATGCTAGGGTCCCCCATCTCTAGCTCTCTTGGCTCCCACTGACAGATAAGGGAAAATATAAAACACATTTACATTTGGAGAAAACGTCCTCAAAACGTCACAGTAATTTTCTAGCAGGAAAATATGAAAGCGGTACCCCAACAGGCAATGTCCCGCCTCACTCCACCCTGCCAAATGGGTGCTTTTTAAAGCAAGACTAAAGATTTCTCTGCCAAAATTACTAGGTACTTTAAGAAACAGCAGGTTTGAAAACATCTTCTTAAATGTAGTATTACTCTTGTATGAATGTCAAAGAGAAATGAAAGGTAATTAAAAAGAGCTAACTGGTTTTTTCCTCTCTCTCTCATTTGAGTGTTCTAGTAACTACTTATGAATTATACTTGGAAATGAATCCTTTCATAAACTCATGCTTTATTTAGTCCATGAGGATGGAATAAAAATGAGGAGCTTCTCCCCTCATAGTCAGAGACTACAATTGCTAGTATTCGCCCTGATGCCTTTAAAATGTGCAACTTTTAACATGTGGAATGATCACACCCAGTGAAAATTCTCTTTTTGACTCTAGCACTGCAGGATGTTCATGAGAGAAAGGCCTGAAATTCTAACACTTTCCTGGGACCTGAGGCTCCATGGCAACTGAGGTCCTTCCTTCCAGGGCGTTTGAAAGAACTGCCTCTTACTAAACAATGGAAAGCCCAAATCTCCACTATACTTTGGAATATCTGGTGGACAACTCTGCTCCTTGAGAGGACAGATCATCCCACTTATTCTCCAAGATGAACGTAGCATAGGAATGTTAAGCCACAATTTACTCAAAGGAAAATGCATACTGTAAGAATATAAGT
The DNA here is from genome assembly GCA_007922815.1 of Macrotus californicus. Lineage (NCBI taxonomy): Eukaryota > Metazoa > Chordata > Mammalia > Chiroptera > Phyllostomidae > Macrotus > Macrotus californicus. Next base: position 39,969 of record VMDR010001336.1, on the reverse strand, counting down.
AAATCAATTTGCCGCCATCAGCAGCAGCAGCAGCAATCATATTAAAACACAGCTAGAATGCAGTGTGGCAGGTTTGAAATTTACACTTACTACTCAGCTTTATACAAAAGATGTTACTTTATTTCTTCTAGTTGACTTCCACTTGATCATGACCCCTACATTTCTACTTGTGATAGGAAAACGATCTTGCTACTTCCAGATAACTTAATCTCTTCAGATTAAAAATTTTAGTTGCTTTAGGGCAATTAATTAAATTAAATGCATCTCAAACTGCCTCTGGCTGTGTTTCTTTCCCTTTTGCTCCTTCTCCCCAGGGGAAGATGATAGGCCACCACAGGATGGGGACAGAGCCTTGTTGTCCAAGTTCTGCCTCCAAGCCTTCACCGGCCTCCTTGAGGTGTCCCATCCCTTTGTCTTCAAATGTTGGCCTGGTTCTGCTGATATGACTGGTGGATGCCTGCATGATCCCAGCCTGCCTTCAGCAGTGAGCCTGATAGTTCATTCTGTGCCCTCTTCATTCTGACCTTAGGCCTCTCCTACCCAGTTCCCTTAGCACCTCCACATCTGCCTGAGGGGGCTGCAGGACCATCAGGATTTCTCTATGCCACATGCAGGCAGGTACTGGGGAACTGTGAAGAGACATCATCTCAGGGCTAGTTTCTGCCTACCTAAACATGCCCCACTGCAGGGCACATCACAAGGTGCTTTCCTTCCAGAGTTCCAAACAGGACACAAGGTTCAAGTGCTGCCTGCAAACAGATTATTTTCCATCCCTCTGGAGTGGGGGATCCCAGCGACCCATTCATTTCGTATCTCTAGTCTCATCCAAATCTCTACATGCTCTATTCTCCAACCCAGGAGTGTATTTCCTCCTCCTGGCAGCCACCCTCCTGCATGGCTTACTGTACAATATATGCCAGGCCTTCTGAGATCTGGCTCCTTGAAGTCCACAAATCATTTTTCTTCTAACAAAGTCTGCCGGGCTAACTCTGATCTCTGAAATATGTTTCAAGTGCCTGTTTTGAAAGTCGAAAGCTGAACAATGTCTTCTTTGTCCTAGACTATAGTCTGCTCTCCCCCTGAAGTAACAGCATCCTTAGTCTCAATGAGGGAGACTCCTGGGGTGACAAGAATTGGGAGAAAGGGAGAGTAAATTGAATACCAGTTCAAAATATTTTCCCCACTAAATCAGCTGGTCACAATGTAAGGTCTCAGAGGTCCCAGAACACTCATCCAGGATTTTAAAAAGCACCAAACACAAACAGGTCATTCTTCTAGAACAAGGGTCCCCAACCCCTGGGCCACAGAACAGGATGGTACTCGTCCCTGGCCTGTTAGGAACCAGGCCATACAGCAGGTGATGAGCGGCTGGCTAGCAAGTGAAGCTTCACTTGCATTAGGGCCTGAGCTCTGCCTGCAAAGGGGGCCTAGACCCTTAGTTTCTTGAATTCTTTATATCTAATGTCCTGAACCTCTATTTTGCTAAGTAGAGATCCATTCAATAGGAAGCCACTCTTGCTCAGTATCATTTTGGAACTTTCCATTTCCCTGGGTTTCCTCTTCCTAGGGCCTTCTCATCTTTGTCTCTCCCAAGTGAGGATAAAAATAATAATAATTTTAAAAAATTAAATTAGTAACTGGATGTATAACCTTGGGCCAGTCACAAAAATTCTCTATGCATTGGATTCCTCATATCAGGAATTAACTAACAACCTAAGGCATCATTTATCAGGAAGTAACTGAAGGACATAAATGTTCAATGCCAAAGAATGAGGGGACTAGAGGAATCTTTGCAGAGTTGGAAATCCAACTGGGCTTTGAAAAATGGATAGAATTCTGAGGGAAAGACGGGCTAGGGGATTCCAGAAGGAAAAACAAACAAACAAAGGCTAAAACGCATATTCCATATTAATGGTACTTAGATCGACATCTGGCAAATGAAGTGGTAAAGGAGTGGTGGATAAGGTGAACCAACTCTGACGAAGAATGTGGGGATAGTGGAAGGCACTGAATGCCAAGCTGAGAAATTGGCTCTTTCTCCTATTCAGTGGGTTGTTGATAAAGGGGCAAAGCAAAAGAAACCAGGATCAACAGCAGCCGGCACATCCATTCTGACACGGGTCAGCACTTCCTCACTCACTCTAGAAAACACAGGAGTAACATAAAGGGAATGTTTTTTTTTTTTTAATTTGGGTTTTGTTTTTGTTTTGTTTTGCAACTGGAATTGGAATTTGCAAATCACGGGGCAGCCTGAAGGACAACCAGGAGAATACAGATCGGGCAAGGGTACACACAAAGGGCAGTCACAGAACTGATACTTTCATGTAGAGACAATGATAAAAGACAGAGAATGACAGAATGTGAGCGTTCACAACGCAGAGTTGGTAACTCAGCTCCTGTATCTGAAAACGATGGGGTGCTGTTTGCATTTCCAGGTTAGACAACAAACTACACAACGAAAAGGTGAAGGTCTCCAGACTCTGAGAGCAAACGAGAGAAACCATGAACAGAAATCAGCACTTGTTAAACATCCTTCTGTGCACGTGCCGAGCTCTAGGCAACAGACCATGCAATTCGTGAAATGAAGTTAAAATTAAAATCAAATTTGAAATTGTTATTGCTTTAAATAGATACTACAATGAGTGGAAATGAAAGAACTTGTTGGTATTTACTTGCCTTTTCAGTAGAATTTAAATTGGGCAGGATTTCACAGAAATACAGATTCAGGAACTTTTTCTGAGGATTAGAGAAGAAAGGATTGAGAAAAGTGCCCTGGGCTTTGTCGTGGGAAAGGCGATCTGGCTCATTTTTAATTTTCCATTAAAGCCCTACTTTTCAGTATAAAGCAGATGGAATCCTTATACAACTCCATGAAAAGCCTACTATTTTTGAGTACCTCAAAGATGGAAGCTTTGAAGAAAATGAAAGTGTTTAGAATTCATCAGATAAAATCCCACCAGCACATTCAAAAGAAGCAGGTACTTATAAATCTTAAAAATACAAGGTAAGAGGTCTTTCTGTGATGGGTTTCTGATCCCCAGCCTCCTCTTGGGCGCTGCTCCCTCTGGCTCAGTCTGATTGATGATTTCCCACCACTGCGAGGCCTGCTCCCAGTGCAGTGGCCGAGACTCACTTTATTTACTTCATTCCTCATCTCTCAGAAGCCATTCTCATGTACAGAAAAGATTTCAGTGTTCAACCCTGCCCACCCCTTTCTTTCTCCATGAGAACAGGGCCTGGGAATATGCATTCTATAAGATCCTTATAGAATATTCATGTAACCATGGCCCCAAAGCTCCTTCCTTATTATGAGCGAAGAAGACCTGGTTCAATATACTCTGTTAGTCATTCTGCCAGGTGGATGCAGGAACAAGGGCTGATGTTTGCTGTGTGTGGACTGTGAGGGACTGGGCCAGGCAGTTTATAATCCATTTGAGAGACAGAACAAATTCAGTGTTAAGAGCATAGACTCTGGAGCCAGACTGACTGCCTGGGTTCAGATCCTAGCTCTGCTGCTTACTAGCTCTGTGACCCTGACTGAATCACTTAATCTCTAGGCTTCAGTTTCCCCACCTATTAAATGGGAATAATAACAACAGTACCTCATGAAATAGTGTTGGGTGTTGTGTTGGGAAACCAAACCATGAAAAAGATACAAACCTGACTTACAAAGAGCTCAGAAGTCAGTAAAAAAAGACCAATACCTGACCACTGTCCCACCCAGCTGACTTCAATTTACTTTATAAGCCAGTCTGTGACAAGGGTGACAATGAGGTGGTAACGAAGTGCCATGGGGACCCAGAGACAGGACGGAAGAGGGTACTGCCCAAAAGGTAAGTCTTGATTGGGGTCCGTTAGAAGGAGTGAGGTTTACGTAGGGTTTGATGAAGGTGCCTTTGTACCACCAACACTTAATTAACACAGAAGTAACTGCAAAGCAAAGGCCAGGAGGCTTGAAAACAGGCAGGAAGTGCCCTGACTAATTCAGTTGGTTGGTTGTCATCCCGCAAAGCAAAAGGTTACCAGTTCAATTCCTGGTAAAGGGCAGATGCTGAGTTGCAGGTTTGGGGCACACACAAGAGGCAATTGATATTTCTCTCTCACATCAATGTTTCTCTCCCTCTCTTTCTTCCCCACCCCCTTCCCTGTTTCTAAAAAACAAATAAGTAAAATCTTAAAAAAAAAGAAAATAAAAAAGGCAGGGAGTGTCCACAGCTTTGGAGCAAAAGCAGGCATGAGTTTAGGAGCCAGACAGACCTGGCTTCTCTAGTAATTAGCGGTGTGACAATGGGCAAGTTACCTTTCTGAGCCTTAGTCTTCCCATCTGACCAATGGGAATAATAATACCTGCTTCACTGAGTTGTTATGATTAAGTAAATTACTGTATGTAAAGCACTTAACAAGGCCTCTGAGGTCTAATAAAAGCGGTATGCATTATTATTTTTATGGTGCATTTAGAGAGGCATGAGCAGCTGTGGTTGCCATGGGTTTTTCACATTGTCACAGAGAGAGGAATACAAGGCTGGAGAGAAGCAGCCCTCAGGAAAAGCCTTCTGAACTGAAGTAACTAATGGGTTAAGACTTTCCCATACTGTATGTTTTTCCTCCAAAACTTAAGGTTAATAGGCACTCAATATACATGTGCCCAAACCAACCAGGCGTTGCTTGGGGTCATGGGTCTGCAAGGATGATCTCTGCTTTCTGAGAATACCCAGGGAGAGGACCCATGTCTGCATCACCTCCAGGGTGAGGCACAGCGCAGGTCATTCTGGAAGCAGGCTGAGACGGACGAAAAAATGCTCTCGTCCAGATAGTACAACAATTCAGAGGCTTATAAACATTGTTAAAGTTTCATGAGTCAGTACGCATGATTTTTTCTTCCCACGTTTTTATTAGACCATAAATCCAGTTCAATTTATATCCTTCTAGGATTACTGTGTTCTAATCAAGTCCAGAGTGCCACTTATTCCTAAGTTATCTGTACTGCATGTCACCCAAGTCCATTTGGATAATACTGTTTAGGCTACTTATGTGTTATAGTAGCTAAAAATTATATTTGTTCAACTAGAAACATTTAAAAAATTATACTCCTCTCAATAACCCAAATCACCTCTTTTTTATAGGAACCAAGTGCATGAAAGTCATAACTTGGGGGGGTTTCCTACTAGGCAGTTTATTCTACCTTCAGAAAGTCATGAAGACATTTCGAAATCCAGCTCAAGGGATCTACATTGTAAATAGTTTAAAATTCTGGTTATCTGACTAAAACAAAGAAACCCTTTTAAAGGGCTACCCTCAAAGTGCTTTTGTTTTCTATTCTCAAGAATAAAAAAGGTTCTGCATTTCTTAAGAAGACTTGCTAATAATGCTGTTTTCAATCGTACTGCCTGAATTAATTTCCTACCTTTTCTCAATAATTCTTGATCCAGAATTGGCAATCATCCAATCTCTTCCTAAAATATTCAAATTTCCTTTTATGCACACAATACATTTTTATCCTCCCTTCCCTAAGGGGTATATGTGTTATATGTATGTGTGTATAAATATATGCATGTGTTTTGTATATATGTATATATGTATACACACATACATGCACACACACTTTAACAACAGCAGCAAACACACAGCTTTTCCTGTATGTGGGGTACTATTCTGAGTGCTTTACATTTATTAACTCATTGACTCCTACAGCAAAACTTGAGGTAGAAACTATCATCCCCATTTTAAAGGTGAAGAAAGGGAGGCACAGAGATTACGTAACTTGGTCCAGCTCACACAGCTTAGAGGGGTAGAAGTAGGACCATACCCCGAGTATGGTCTTGGGCTGAAAGGCTTGAAATCTGGTTCTCAGTGATCACTTTGCCACCTTGGTTAATTCACTGAGCTCTCTGGGGCTCTCTGGACATGTTGGACTACATGGCCTCTGAGTCCCACAGGGTTCTCTGTTCTGCAGGTTTTGATTCCTATTTCTACTTTGGTCTGGGGAGCAGAGAGTTTCAGACTTCTATCCTCTATTCGCCGGAGGCTGCTCTGCCTGGACTCAGAGATCTTTGGTGCTAAATCCAACTGTACTTTTCATTCTTAATCTTGTTTCATCTCTAGGGCATAACCTTCTCCCCCTGGGAATAAAGGACATGTCTCTCCCCAGGGCCTGCCTAATACCCGAGCTGCCCCTCTCCCACACAGGGCCTGGAACCCTGCTCCTCCTCCTCTGCTCCCAGCCTCACTCTCAGCCCTGCCTGCTCTGTCTGCTCTCTACACTCTCCCTGAGGGATGATGCTGCCCACATTCATGGCTTCAAGTATTTTGTAATTTGCTGCGAATAGATTTATATTTGAGTTCTACTTCTCACTCCAGACTCTCTATTCAACTCCCTGTGAGATACCTAGAGCTGAAAGTGCAGAGTGTCCATGATAAAGTTGTTGCTTCACACACACTAGCTTTCCTTACTGAACTGCTGGTCCCAGTGCCTCTCTCCCCTCTTCTGCCCACCCCCATGTCTATCTCACCATCTCTTATTTTGTCCCATCCAAACCTTCATCTATTGCTCATCTGAGTTTCTACCTTCCCTGCATCTTGACTGCCTCTGGTCAATAGCCAATTGTGGCCAAATGATCCTTACAAATTAAAATCAGATGAAAGGAGTGTCTCCACTTACAACTCTTAAATACATTCCTGACAAAACATAAAACTATTCTCAGTTTTTCTTCCAGCCCTGTCTTCTCCCTCACACCCACCCTGAACCCCTTGCAGTCCCCCAATAGGTCCGTGCATTGGCCTGCTGGGCTGCTCCTTCTTGGGCAATGGCCATCACACAACAGTCAACTAGGTGACTCTGGCTCCCTAGATTCCTACTCTTCATCTCGAAGACACCTCCTCCTCCAGCCTTCTCTGCCTGGCCACCCCACTTTCCCACCTCTTTGTGGAGGTCATGTTCCCTCCTGTATGCTCCCTTGTTCCTGTGAGAATCACTAGAATCACAGCATTTATCATAGTGGTCAGAGACTTTCTCCTGCAGGTTAGTTCTCTGGGGCAGAATCACATCTCTTTGCCCCTGCATCATCTAGTTCAATGTCTGACAAATGGTAGACCCAACGAATGAATGCTACTGAATGAGTAAATATGTAGGACAATCCACAATCTCATAGAGATCTTTACATGGATCACTAGAAGAACCCAGCTTAAAATAAAGAATCACACTGGGTAAAAGTATTTCCAGTATCAACATGCTGTTCTTTCCCATTTTAAGATTTAATTTTATTTTCTATTTTCTAGGTGAGCAATAGACGAGGGTCTAAATGAAGGAAGGGAGGTAGGAATAAATGTTTTATTTTTTGCCTAAACATAAAGTCTTATTTCCCAACAATTTCAAAGCATTTATACCACCACCCCCCTTATGGCATGTAACACATTTAATTAATATCATCATTGTATCCGTATATAGTATTTTGCATATTGCCTACTGGTTAAGAGCATGCAAGGGCTTTGAAACCAAATTGAGCCTGAATCCTGACTTGACACTTACTGGCTATATGATCTTGAGTTAGTTATTTAACTTTCTTTGCTTCAGTTTCCCATCTCTAAAATGGGGATTAAAAATGAAACCACTTCATTTCATCGTTGTTAGGCTTAGAGTTTAAACAGTGCTTGACAGAGAGCAAATGCCCAGTAAAAGTTAGGTATTATTAATCATGTTTATCTCCTCCAGTAGACTGTGTGCTCCTCAAGAGCAAGGACAGCAGATGTATTCATTTTCAGGACTATCTCCCAGTGCCTCGCACACAACACCACACTGGGCTAATGTTTTCAGAGCAGATGAATATAATGAACTGTTTATAGCAAAAATATGTACAGCATTAAATATGACGACCAGAACAGACAGAACTGCTCCAACAATTTGGAGGCCTGTGGGGAACAGGGGTATGTAGAACACTGACAGTTCACCCTGTTCACGTAACCTCAGTGGGATCTGCAAGGCTCACAGTCACCAAGTCAGGGCAGCTGTGTGACGGAGGGAACTCACAACTTGGGAGAGACTGAAGAGCTGGGCTGATGGAGGCCCCCTTCCTATTAGCATGACCTGGGGCAAGAAGTTTCTCCTCTGGAATCTGCTTTATTTCCTCTTCCAGTGAACAGAAGGTGGGACTGTGATTTCTAAGCACCCCCTTAGCTACTTTGGGAGTCTCTCAAATCAACAGGTGAAAATGAGGACAACAAAGATGCTACTGGAATTTAAAAATTAAAAAGAAACATATCAAAGGCAATACAGGAACTATCACATCACTATATTACAAAGGGATTGCTGAGAGGGAACTGGCCAAAAAGCAAGATGTTTTGAAAGATGTTTGAAATGAAAAGATCTGAATGTGTAAAAGCAAGAGAACAAAAGCACTGACGGGTATAGGCTCTAGGTTTCAATTTAATTTAATTCCCATCAGCCTACAAACTCCTTGAGGGCAATGACTGTGCTTTCAAATATGGCAAAGCTGCTGGCCAAAAATACATTTCCTCTTGATCTTTCATCTGCTCATGTGGCTAATCTATACTTCCCAGGCTCACATGCAGGCCATAGAATTAGCTCTCTTGTAAAAAGCATAAGTAGAAATGATGGGGGTCATTTCCAAACCAAGGTATTTAAAAAGTGGGTGCACCCCCTCCACTCCCTCTTTTGTCCTTCTACCAGCTGAAAACAGTGGAGGTTACAATGGAGCACTATGAGACAAATGATAGAGCATGGGGCCCAGAATCACTACGTGGAGGAAAGCCACCTTACCCACTGACCATAAATACCTGTTTTGGACTATTACATGAGGAATCATGAACGTCTATTGCTTTTGAGCCATTATATTTTTGCAGGCCTACTTGTTATAGCTTCTAACATTGGCCTAATAATTAATGCAGGTGCCTAGCACATACCAAAGATCTAACTCACATTTGCTGAGACAAGATAAATAAGACCAGGTTCCTTCTCTCAATGTTGATTAACTAATGATGTTAACAGACACATGCCAAACACAATGCCTGCTGAAGTTCGAAAACAAAATTGGAAGCATGATGTGTTTGAAGGGGAAAGTATGGAGAAAACTTTACAGATGAGGTGACTTTTGAGCTGGGCCCTGAAGGTTAAATGGTACCCGAGCAGATCAGATGGGGTTTGGAGATTCCAGACCCAGAAGAAAGCAGAGAGTAAAGGCACAGAAAGCTGAGCGTGCATTTGTTCACATTCAACCGTATCAGAAAGTCTCTCTAACTTGTCAACACAGTGCAAATTTACTGTGTACTGACTCTCCTTCCTGGGTCTGGCATCGAACAAACACCCTTTGTTTTTTCAGTATACTCATTAACACTTTTGCTTTTTTTAATATAAAAAGTCCCATGATGAATGCCCTTAGAAAGTGCAGAAGTAAATGTTTAATGAATCTTAACAATTCTTTTCTAATAAAATGTTTGAAAAACAAATGAGATTGTTCTATTACTTGTAACAGTCAAAGAGCCATGCTCTTAAGAATCATCTGTTTCAACCTACATTGTGACATTATTGATTAAGCATGTAATATAGTCACTGGCTTACAAAGCGGAACAGTAAGCCTCCGGATTTACATGAACATTTTTTCTTTTAAAAGGAACATCAAGCAAATGGTTAAGAGTTCAGTCAAAAGATTCTCTACATCCTTTGCTCATAGCTAAGTGCCTCCAAAACCTGAGATAGTTAACAAACCACTTCCTCCAAAAATCTGTGAGTCCCTTCCTCACAGTACCCATGGGGCAGGGATGCAGGAGAAAGAGCACAAAGGGTGGAATGGATTGTAGCCACTGGGGTGGTGAGAGGAAGGATGTGGGCCTCTGAAGGCTACCCTGAAGTAAGGAAGAGACAGTCTCCACGGTCTTCCAAATACCAATTCAGTGCTGTGATCAGTGCCCCAGAAACTTGTTTAAATATAAGGACAAAGCAAAATTGCTGGGCAGGCAAGATTTCATTTCAAAAGACTTCAGCACTCTGTAGACTTGAGAGAAGAAGCAAGTCAGGCGGCTCAAATCAAACACCAATTTAATTCTCTGATTCAGAAACAACTGTTTCTGCCTCCACATCAATTTATGCCACCTCAGCTCCTAGGACCTATGCCCCAAAAGAGAGGGCGTTAGAACAGCTGGGGGAGGTGGGTGGAGGGGTACCTTGAAAGTAAAGCAACTCTTAAGATGGCTGGAATCATTTGCCCCCTTAAATCTAAGAAATACTGCAGCTGCCAGTCAACACTACCGGTCCATGAATACAGCAAAATGCTAGCACCTGCCACCCTGCATCTGGGGCCATTTATTCTTTGGTAAATGTGGCAGGAAAGACTCTCAGAGAGAAGATCAACTGCTTTATCTGAGAGAAAGGGAAGCCCCAGGGAAGAGAAACAAGAAGCACTGCGCCCATCCTTGGGTACTTTGTGCGGCTCCTCTCTGTGCACTGAAAGAGCTCTTTGTGTCACACACACACACACACGCACACACGCACACGGAGAGTCTGTGTGATTTATTGGGGGAGGAGGGGCAAGAAGGGTTATTTTATTATCCCTCTTCTCACTGAGTCCCAGCAAATCTCCGCCTGGGCCCAAGCTCAGTGGCCTCTTTCTGGCCCAGTCCCCTCCGCCTGCGGCCGCAGAGATAAGAGAGGAGAGCCGACCAAACAAAAACAGTCATCGATCTAGGGAAGTAGAGAGGAAATCCAGCGACCAGGGAAGGGAGGCAAAAGGAGACTGGGGGAGAAAGGGTGGGGAGTGGAGGAAGAGGATGAAGGCTCCAGCACAGGGGCCAGGGTGGGTGGGTGGTGGCACAGGAAGAGTGAACGGGAGGATGGGGGAAGTGCAAGGGAGGTGCCAGAAATAGGCAGGAGGATGCGATGGGGAAGGTGACGGCCGAGAGGTGGAGGAGTGGGGCAGGGGTGGAGTGGGGTGGGGAGGGAAACAGCAAGGGGCATCAATTATTAAGTGATTACATCATCCCTGACATTAAAACAACACACACAGCCCGGGTCCCCGCGGGGGGCCCCGAAAGGAGGGCGGGGGCGGAGTCTGGGCCAGCCTCTCCTCCAAGCCAATTCCTATTCTCACCCCGCGCCCGCTCACAGGCGAGAAAATGGGTCCCTACGCTGCTACCTCGGGGCCGCACCTCGCAGGGATGCCTCCGTTTCCGCAGCGAAAAGACTCCGAGCCGGCCAACTCCCCGGCAGCCCAGCGGGGCGCCCAGGAGGCGGCGGCGGCCAAGAGACTGCAGCGCGGGGCCCCACGGCGGGGGCAGCGCTGCGCGGGGGCGCCGGCCGCCCGGGTCTCTGCAGCATCCCCGCGGCCTCCCACCGCGCATCCCCTGCCGCTTACCTGTGCGGCGCTCAGGCTCCGGAACCCATTCACATGGTCCTCTCCCCGCCCTCCTCCAGCGCAGCCCAGGCAGCTCCGGGGGCTCCGGCGGGCTCGGGAGCTGGTGGGCCTTCCGAGAGCGCCGAGGGGGCGGCGCCGGGTATCCCCGGCCCGGCGGCCGGATCTCTTTTCGGCGCAGGCGGCGGCCGCCGGGCGGTAAGGTGCAGGCGGTGGCTTTGTGTGCGCCGAGGAGCCCTCGGTGCGCGGGGTGAAGCGCCGCGAGCCCGGGCGGCGGAGGACGCGCGGCTCTCAGGGCAGCCTAGCCTCTGTTCCCGCGGTCAGCGGGCGGGCGGGTCTCCGCGGCCTCCGGCTCACGACGACCCCTCCTCCTTTCCCGCGGCAGCCCCCTCCCCTCCCGCTCCGCTCTTGACAGATGGCGCAACTGCAACAACGCTCCGCCGCCGCCGCGGTTGCTCGCAGCTACTCGCGCTGATGCTCCTGCCCCTCTAGCCCCAGCCCAGAGTGAGAAGGGGGCGGGACATACCCTAAGAGTGGCAGTCCACGCTATCCTATCAACGGGTCCCTAGGGAGCTTCGCGCGGCGACCATTGGTGTTGGGGCGGGGGCGGGACTGAAGTGGGTGGGGCCACCGAGGGGGTTGAGCGTTACTGTGGCAGCCGGCATCCTGGCTGTTGAGTGTGTTGAGAGGGGATGCGAGGTTGGAGGAGTTGTGCATGTGTTTTTAAGGATTGCGTGGACTTCTGAGGTAGTGAGTTAGGGCGGGGGGAGGAGGGGGAAGAGTGAACTGCAGTTTCTGCTTTGCGGAAGGTTGCAGCCGTCACTGCAGAAAGACATCTGCCATTCCCCCAAAGCAAGGGGACCTGCCTGGAGAGAAAGGGCTATCTTGCCTTCCTGGTGTCTTTTTATTTGAAGGTAGAAGTATGAATTGGGGAAGTATTAGGGAAGTGAAAGCGTTTTCTCTGATCAAACTGAAGAGTGCAAAACAAGGTAGAATCTCATCACAGAACCCTGGAAAAGCTAAGAGGAGCTTGGAAACACACAATTAATATTATTATTCATAATAATGAGGAGGAGGAGACTAGGATTAATTTACTGGTCTCTTATTTTCTTGGACACGCACATATGTTTATTTTCAAGAAAAAACCTGGAGGGTTTATTACTGAAATGGGGGGAGAGGGCGGAGAGGGCAGGCAGTCATTAAGGAATCTGCAATCACGGAGTACACATTGTGTGTAGTTTTTTCCAAATCATGTTTAATTGTAGCCATTGGTTATCTTTGGCTTCTCATGACATTCAGCCTTCTTATGTTTTTGTTTTTTTTTTCCCCTTCACTGAATCTGAGCTTTGGCTCAGATTTTCCTTGATGGAATAATAGCCGGTTAAACATACAGTTGGGAGTGCATCAGTTTTTATTTCCTATCCAGCTTTTCTATGGCAGGATGTAAATTCATAAAAAGAAACACTTCGGCTTCCTGATTTCCTTCATAGGTAATTCCTGTTTACTGAAAGTTCTGCTGTAAGGCATGCTCAGAGTCATCCTCCTTAATGATTTTGGCAAGAACCCCCCCTTTCCCTCCTCAGTGAATCTAATGTTCTGAGAAATGGAAGTGAATTGGCTTCTGCTTCTGTGCTCAAAATCTATACCATTACCTTTCCTGCCCACTAATTTTTTAACTGAAGTTTAAAAATGTCAGTCACTTTGATGAGTTTTTTCTTTTTTGTACACAATATTTTCTTTTCAAAAAGGTTACTAACGTATGTTAAATAATCCCGTTTGGGAGGGGGTTAGGAAACTGAGGGTGAGAGAGGTTAGTAACTAAACTCAAGGTACTAGTGTAGGGTTGTTACTGTGTTTTGTTTTCTCCTTAAACAAAATGAAATGAAACTATGTTTAAATTATGTGTCTGCTAATTCATTCCAAAGTTCCAAGAAATGCAACAAAAATTAGGACAAGAAGATTTCTGCAGGAGCGAATTATCTGAGACGAAGGAACCCTTCTTCCTCAGGACTGCACGGCTGTCCTAGGTTTGTTTGAGTGCAATGTCTACAGCAATGGTTCTCAGACCCTAGAGTGTATCAGAATTACCAGAGGGGACTTGTTAAAACACAGGTTGGTGGGCCCACCCCCCAGAGGGTCTGATTCAGTAGGTTTGGAATGGGGCCCAAGAATTTGCACTTCTAACATTTCCCAGGTGATGGGGATGCTGCTGGTGTGTGTACCACACCTTGAGAACCACTGGTCTGGAACTGGGCTGGTAGCCACTAGTCACACATAACATGTATCCGAGTATTTGAAATGTGATTAGCCTATATGGAGATGTGCTGTAAATGTAACAGACATATGGGATTTCTGAGGTTTACCATGAAAAGTAAGTATCTCATTTTGATATTTGTTACATGTTAAGAAGATTATAGTCTGAATGTATCATGCTAAATAAAATATATTATTAAAGTTAATTCATCTTTTTTCTTTTAATTTTTTAATGAAGCGGCTAAAGAATTTAAACTAGCTTATGTTGCTCATACTATGTTACTCTGGACAGCCCTGGTCTAGAGCTGGTTTTGATTCCAGATCGACAGTGCAACTGTTGAGAGCACCTTGATGAGGCAAATCATGTGTTCTCATACATAAAATGGCGAAATAGTAAAATGGATTTCACACTACTTTTGTAAAAAGACTAATTGGACAGGGAAGCAGTTTGTGCATACCTTCCGCCTTTTAAAAGATAAACTGCCATGTATTCTCAGAAAACTACCCTTAATATATAGAACTCTTTAAATTGCATGTGAAAATCAATTTTTCTTACATTAAATTTGGAGTAGGTAGGGTGAAGCATCTCACTCTTATGGTTTCTTCAAGAAGAGTCACTTTTTAGCGTCTATAACTCTAAAAGTTTCTTAATCTAATTAGTGGACAAAAAGAAGAGACAATGCAATTAAAATGACAGATTAACCTGCTCCCATGAAGTCTTCATCCTGTTTCTGTAATTCTTTCCTTGCCCACACCCACTCATCTGTTGCCCTTCTTAAATGTAGCTTTAAACGGATTGGGCCTCCTCAGGAGGATTTGCTAATGGTCTGGGTGAGTATGTAGAGTACTAGGGACAATTTGGACTCTCCACCGTTTTGATCTGCTGTGCACATTGCTGCAGAGGGCGTGGTTAAAGGTCCATGACACCATCTCTGGCCTACCTGAGAGAAGACACACTGTCCTCTCCATCTCCCGATTTTGTTTTGTTTTCTTATGGAGAGCTTACATTATATAAATTAGAATGTAGACAATGTTCTAGAATTTCTTTATTTGACTGGTACTGGTTATTTTTATTTTTTTCTGTATCTTTCACCTCAAATTTCCCTATTTCTATCTGGGCTTTCTTCATATTTTTTTAACTGAATTTTTTGTTCTCTTGCTTTTAAAGTAGAATTTTCCTTGGTTTTAAATTTTGTCAGTTAAAATAATCTCTTGACTTACTATAACATTTTAGTTTTAATCTTCTGGTAAGTGTCCACTCAGTAGCAGTACATATGGCAGGGGTAAGAATCCTTAATGTAGAGTTCTTACAAATCAGTGAGAAAATAAAGATGAACACTCCACCTGGAAAACATGCAAAAATTTGCATCCCCAAATGGCCAGTAACTATGAGAAGAGACTCAATCTCCCTCATGACCGAAGCAATGCAAAGACATGGTTCATTAACTGCCTGGTTGGCCAGAGACATAAAAGGTTGTAGGGAGATGGATTCCCACACCTCACTGGTGGGAGTGCTCACTGGTGCAACACTTTCTGGAGGACAATTTAATAACATTTATGACAAGCCTTTTTAACAGTATATGCTTTTGACCCAGCAATTTTACTTCTTGGGAAGAATGGAACAAATTTGCAAAGATGCACCTGTGATGTTAGAATACTGTTTATAATCGAGAAAAACTGGAAAAAGTTTATTAATAAGGGACTTGGAGCATAAATTCTGCTATATCTATAGAATACTATATAGCTATAAAAATGATGATGATGCCATTTATTTGTTTTATGGAAAGGTTTTCACAAGAAAATAAGAGAAAAAAGTGAATACATTGGTATGTGTGTATATGTGTATATATGTATATGTACGTTTATACATTATATGGGGTGAGTAAACACAGGTTTACAGCTGTTCATATGGAAAATAATGCAATAATTAATAAATAATAATACAAGAATAAAGTCTGTATTTCACATACAGCTATAAACCTACTTTTGCCCACTCCTATCTATTCCATTGTTGTAAAACTTATCTATATATATTATATATAAATTCATAGAAAAGTATGCAAGTACATACACAAAACTTTTAGAAGTGATTTTCTCCACGTTATCAGATTATAGGTCATCTTTCGTTTTTAAATCATTTTTTCAATCTTCTGAACATTTTACACTGGGCACTTAATTAACAAGTAAAACATTAAAACTTTTTAAAAACTTTTTCCTTTCTTTGCTACCTTAACTTTCTTTTTTCTCTTCCTCCTCTAATTCCCTTCTGGTCTTCCTCTCGTTTGAAGGAGGCTTACCACAGGGGTGGTACCTGGAGGCACTCCCTGCCTGCTCAGAGGGCAGGAGACCTCTGCTCCCATCCTCTGGCAGCTGCCCTTCTAGCTTCTAGTGGATGTCCTGGGATTTGTAAGAATGTCTCAAAATACTTCACTCACAGAGCAGGGAATTGCTGATAACCTCGTCCCTGGGCTAAACTCTGTATACTTGGCACACCTGGTTTACTGAGAAACTCTTGCTTCTGACATCTCATCAAGTTCTTATAGAAAAAGCTGCATATTTAAAAATCTATCATGTTCAGAACATAGCCAACAAATTTAGAGTATACTGGGTCTACAGCTTGCCTTGAGCCAAGAGGAGATGATCATGGGAAAATCTTGTGTAGGAAGGGAAGGACCCTTTATACACACAACTCCAGCCTAAGCTTGGGAGGTGATAAGGTAGGCGGTGTTAAAACTGCCTTGGGAAGAGACCCAACAGAGCATCTGAAGCTGGGATTCTGGTACTGCTTTCATACCAGCTTTCTCTAATTAAATTTTGTCCAAACTGCATCTCCTGGCAGAACCACAGTAGAGACCTCTTGGTGTGTGGCTCCCCAGCTTTCTTCCCTTTTAAAAAGGCAGAGACTGAACTGAATAGACATAGTAGAGTTATTATGAACACAGTTTTAGAGCCCAGGTCTCCTGAACCACCTCTGGTACTCTCAGCAGTCAGCATCAACACTGGGCAAGCAGGGTCCGGAAGGACTGGACCTACAGAAGGAGAAGCCTGTACCCTAAACAGACCTCAGTGAAAGCAGGAATGGTGGTGGTAATTGAAGATGGCCTTCTTTGATCATTTGCCTGACTCCCTGAGGAAGGCCGGTGTTATTACTTGGTATGGTTCAAATGTCAGGAATTAGACTTAGTCAAGCTTGAGTGTATACATAGAAATACTTAATTTCATGTAGTAGTTACCTTCCAGCAGATCTCCTACAGGAACCCTTGTGGGATTCTAACAAAGGAGGCTTTCTTGTCGTTAGATGGCCTGTCCCTTTCCTTTACATCCTAATTAGCTGTACCTGCCACTCTTACCTATATGCTGGCTCCACTCTATGCAGCGATGGTGCTTGAGACTCATCCTATGTGTCTGAGCCACAGGAAAGCCCCACGTTTGAGCAGATAGTTTGATCAGAGGCCTTCAGATTCCCTTTTGGAAGCATAGGCTGACTAAGCCTGATCTTATCTGAGTGAGATGAGACAGACTTGCCTCCCCTGGAGAGACACTCAAGAGCCACACAATGAGGCCAACAGGGTGTGTGTGTGTGTGTGTGTGTGTGATCTGGTGTAGTTCCTGGAGCGTGTTCTTGATGATTCAGATATTATTCTGGTCATAGTCTGTTGTAGTCCTGAAGGAAAAAAAAAGATAATATCTCAGCTTTCTAATTATTTTAGGTATCTACATTTCTATGAGACTTGGATTTTATAACGTTTATCTTGCCACTTTCAAGTATTCAAATATCCTATCTGTCAGGTTGTCAAGGGGAAAAAAAGAAAGAAGAGAAAATTATGTCAGTCGAGGTTCTTGGTTGCAAGCAAGAAATTTCCTAGAAGGATATTGGGTGGCTCAGAGAATTGGTGGGAAAACTTGAGAACCAGGCCCAGAAAATCAGCAAAAATCAAGAATCACCAGCCAGGTACATATCAGAAGAGTGTTTGGGATGTTCTGTTGGAGACCTCACACTGCCAGGGACTTCTGCCACTGCTGGAGGTGAATTCTAAGCTATCTCTTCATCCTTCTCTCGTTTGCTGTATCTGTCAGGGAGGGGAGGGGGACAGGAGGCAGAGGAGGGGATGTTATTTGGTCTCCTTCAGCTTCTGTAGAAAATGCTGAGGCCTTGTCCCCATACAACTCAGGTAATGGGGCTCTTACCAAATTAGGAGGGGAGGTGGGATGCTGGGCCAGAATTTTAAAAATGACAAACGTCCCCTGTGATTTTTCATCCACACCTGTGTGATCCTCCCTGTGCCATGATTGTTACTACTCATTCAACAAGAATTTCTTCCTCACCAGTAATGATTCTGTTCCCTGGAAAGTGGATGACAAGCTAGGTCCTGCATTTATGTTCCCCCAGCAAGGTACACAATATCTGCTTGAACATAATGTCTTCGATGAATGGTTTTTTGACTTTTATTTATTCTTTATTTCAAATGAAAGAGTTGATTATATCTGAGAGTGAAGTATGTACAATGGTCTTACAGGGATCTGAAGCTCCTGAGAAATAGGAAGATTGATGGAACTTTTAACCCTTGTTCCTTCCCACACTGAGAACCAGCATAAAAGGCTCAGTCAGGCTTGGCCTCTTCCTGTTTGTTATCATCCTTCATGTGGAACTCTTATCATGGCTTCTCAGCTGACAGTGATTTCTGCTCTTGGAATAGCTCCCAATACCCAGGGGTGGGCATCTGGAGACCATGTCTATATAGAGGGACCCTCTAACACCCCAGCCTAGCCATTGCCAAATGATCAGGGATAGACATTTATTCCACAATGAGCCACGGATTATTTACTAGGAATTTGAAGATTTGATCAGAGTTGTGTATACCTGGGTGTATTAGGAAAAAAATCAGCTGCTATAACAAAGAATCCCCAAATCTCTGTGGCTTTACCTAACAGAGATTTATTTCTCTCTCAAGTCACATTCCAATTGGGTTTATGTTGGAACTTTTCACAAAATGATTGAGAGACACAGATTCCCTTCAGCCAGGATTGTGCTGGATTCTTTTCATACCACTTGGGAGGGAGGGAGGGAATGAGAAAGAGAAAGAGAGAAAGAGAAAATAGTATGACAGCTTTTAAGGGTTAGACATAAAACTGAAACATATAATTTCTGCTCACTTTCTATTGGCCAGAAATAGTCATATGGCCACACCTACATGCAAAGGAACTCAGAGATGTGGTCTAGTGGTGACTGTCTAGCCAGTACGCTCTAGTCACTGTAGTGGGAGACGGTAAAACTGAGCAGGGCTCTGGCGAGACTATTGACAAAGTCCTGCTGCTGAGCCTCCTTTAGTATTTCCATTTCTTTTCTTCTAACTTGGCTTAGTCAGCTTCTCCTTGGACTCATTGAGATATCTCAATATATGTCCAATATGTATGTCCTTATGACCAGATATGTGTACACATGTGTAAAATGGTATATGTATAAGCACAACAATTTCAGGATTTTTGTAATCACAAATGACTGAAGTGTCTTAAATATACATCAATAGACAACTAATTAAATTGATTAAGGTACTTGCAATTGATCATGCCTTCAAATAGACTACATTTCTTGGATCTGGTAGAAAGTGTTTATTTCTCCCTTTTTACCCACTTTAACATAGCTGAGTCAAAAACTGCTTTCACTAATTTGGGTGAAAAAAAAGGTGGGAGAAGAATAAGGTGGACTGAGAGATTTTTGAACTGTATCTGCCCTTGAGGAATAAAACTTGAAAATATCTGAGGAATAGAAGTGTGCAACTAGTTTCTCAAGGAAGAGGTTTTGCCCTTCAAACACTAACAACAGACATAGATTCCAACTCAACATTGATGCCATCTGACATGTGCCCCAGCATAACGATCTTTTGCCTAGTATCTGGTGTGATGAAGACTGCTAGCTTATAAAACAAACAGAACAAAATGCTGAGCAAGTTAGTCCAGCAATATTCAAAGTGAAGTTGAAAGAAGGACAGAGTTATCTCAGATTTTTGTGTCTTTGTATTTATGTGGTAATGCCCACGTTTGTCAGAACCAATAATAACAACAAAAATAATTATGTGGTGTATGGGAATTTGGCAAGTGTGGGTATAGAAACTGAGATCTCTGTTACAATTAGATGTTTAATTTTTCTAGCTTATAAATCAAAGTCAACTGCCCTAAACTTTGAAGGCCTCACACCAATCCAAAGAAATAATACTTCTTCATATAATCCATGGAATAAAAAGTCCAATAAAATTAATTCGGTCAGAGAAGGTCTCAAATAGACTTAAATTATTAATGAGGTTATAGAAATTGTACTCATTTTAAATCAAGAGAGTCAAGTTTACTAAGAATAGTTTATTGGAAAATCAGAAAATATGTTACATTGGGGTAAAACTGAAATTTCTTCCATCCTGCATTCAATTTATCATTTATTTTATTTAATTGCCTTTGGGTAAACTATGTGTATTTCCTGGCATTCTTTTATACACACACTCTTTCTCTTTTTAACTTCCAGTATAATTTATTTTTCCTAACATCTATATACAGTTAACTGTAGCAAGACAGTGCTCAATGCTATTTAAACCTCATTTTAAGTTCTTTAAACTAGCTCATTATTTGTGAATGTGAATTCACATTTCAGTAAAAGTGGAAACTAGAATTTGACATTATCAAATTTACTCAATATTGATGCTAACTACAAAATTTTTATGAAACACGTGGACTTTAATATATCAGAATTTGGCCTTTATAAACTAGCTTATGTATAAACAGTTACTTTATCTGTCCTAATCTATTTAGCACACCCACTCTCAATAGAAAGAGAAACATTCTGTTGCTATTCAAACATGAAATTAGACAAGGATATTCCTTTCACTACTAATACTTAACATTGTTCTGAAAATTCTAGTAAGCGTAATAAAACAAGATGAAGAAACCATATGTATAAGTCATGAAAAGGAGTCAAAATTCTTATTTTATTGATGTGATTGTCTACCTAGAAACACCAAGAGAATAAACTGAAACATTTCTAAAACTAATACATAAATTCAATAAGGAAGCCAATTGCCAAAGGTCATGAGGACAGGCTATAAAAACAGTGAGTGAGGTGAAAGCTGAGCACAGCCAAAATCAATCTTGAAAATTCCCCAAATTGCTCACGAAACACTATATCCATGGGGGTTGTGAGTGCAAGTCTAGACACCGATCTGTGTAGACATATAATATGTGGAGTAATTTGCAGCACATTAGAGTATATGTGTGAAACAATTTAACAGTGGTTTTTTTTTCTGGCAAAAACTTGTATTTGAATATGTCATTATATGCACACATATCTCTACCATAGACAAAATACCAATAACTTTCTTATATGCATGGTTAGAAATTATGTAAAAAGTCCCATTTATAGTAGCAACCAAAAATAAGTAGGGTTATGTCTTGGTTGCGGTTCCCCGTGAAGCTGACCCTGATGTAAGGATGAGTATTCGAGTTGTTTATTGATTGAAAAGTGAGCCCAGAAACTCAGTTTGGGAATGAGGATGGGAGACAGAAAGGGAAGGAAGTCAACGGAGCCTGCATCATCCAGCCAGTTATTTCTAGGGGCAAATAGATCATCTCCTGACCCGACCCCTGTGGGAGACAATATTAGCATATGACAGAGTTATTGGAACAGGAGGCAGAGGAAGCTGGGTGTCTGCCCACCAGTTGTCTGTCTTGATTGGTGAGAGGGTATTTCTAGGAACCTAAACACCAGATTTCAAGTTGGCCCTGCTCACGGGCCTTGTGCACTCCGATGGCCAGAAAAGAGCCTTCACAGAGGAACAGGGATGTCTAGTCAGTAGCCCCTGACAAGTAGAAGGTATTGGGTGGGCAGAACACTGGCAGTGTCTAACACATGTTAACCAAAAAGTGAGTGGGACCTATATATAAAAACTGCAGATTTCTACTGAGAATCACAGATAAAAAGTCTAAATAGAGATAGACTATGTTCCTGGGAGGAAAGGCTTAATAATATTAAGATTTTAATTTCCTCCAAATTAAATGATAAGTTGAATAAAATTCCAATTAAAATTATTCTGGGGCTTTTTAAAAAGTGCACCTAGAAAAAAAATGAATGAAAATAGTTTTTAAAAAATTTGAACTTATGTCAATATTATCCTTAAAAAATCTTTTAAACAATGAGTGGGTACTGGCCTTAGCCGATAATAAAATAGAGTGGAACTGGTGCAGGGGTAGACAGATAAGTAATGGAAACATTCTAGAGACTGCAGGAACATGCCCAAATACTTATAAGCATTTAATATATATTGAATACTACATGTAGCATTCCGAATCAGCCATAAATGAAGGTAATAATTATAAATTTAATTGGGAGAAGTTAACTCTTACATCATCTCTTACAGCAGAACAAATTCCACATGTATTTAAGATTAAAATGAAAATAAGTTAGAATATTATAGTACCAGTTAGAAGAAAATGAAGGTGACTATTGATGGGTAAGTCCATAATAGAATCAGTAAGTCCAGTCCAGGCTTGACACCTGAGGTAGAATCTGAGAGAAATGAAATAATAAAATTGTGTACATAAAAATGAAAAAAATCTGTTGACCAAAAATACCCCCCTGAGACACAAAGCAAAAGACAAAAGAGAAAGTATTAATATACTTAATATATAAAAAGTGCTTGAGGTTCTTAGAAATCAACAAAAAATATTAAAATACTAAAAATTAAACTAGACAAAGTATTCATTCGTCTACATTCAACAGATATTCTACTTTATTTATCCTCACCTGAGGACAGTTTTTTTCATTGCTTATTAGAGCTAGAGAGAAGCGGGGAGAGAGAGAGAGAGTGTAACACTGGTATGAGACAGAACGTTGACTGGCTGCCTTCTCACACACACCTGAACAGGGATAGAATGCACAACATTTTGGTCTGCACAGGGCAATGCTCCAACCCACTAAGCCACACCCGCCAGGGCCAACAGATATTTCTAGAGAGCCTTTTTTTTTAGGAGGCACTGAGCTATGAAGAGAACAGAGGTTATGTGTTGGAAGTATGTGAGAGTGATCAGGGAAGACCTCTCTGGGGAGTGGCATATAAAACAAGACCTTTAGAATGAGAAGGAGCCTTCTAAGTAAAGAAGGGTGGGAGAAATGGGAACAGCATTCCAGTTCGAGGGAACAGCATGTGCAAAGGCCTTGGAATGGCAAGTATTTAGTGATGTCGATAAGCAGAAAGGAGGCCAGTGCAGTAAGGAAGAAGGCAGAGAAAGTGGGAGGGAATGAAGTGGAAGAGGTAGATAAGGAGGAAGTTATGTAGAGCCTGCTACATCATGATAACTAGTTTGGAATTTGCTAGAAAAGATATGGGACTCCAATGAAGGGCTTTAAGCAGGAAAATAGCATGATCAAATTTTCCACTTAAAAATATGTCCTTTGACTGCTTTGTGGACAACAAACTGGAGGAAGGTAGGAGAATAAACAGGCGACCAGCTGGGAAGTTTTGTGGTTGTGTAGGCGAGGCTAGGTGATGTGGACATGGATTGAGATTTATAAAGGAGTTGGAGAGGAGTTAAGATATATTTTGGAAGGAGAAACAATAGGACTTGCTTATGAGTGAGAAAGGAAAGAAAGTGACCAAAAAGGACCCTCAGGTTTCTGACCTGAGTAGCTTTGAAAATGGTGGTGATGTTTTCTACTACAGGGAAGACTGGGGGAAAAGTGCAGAGAACCGATGTTTCTTTAAGAACATGTGAGAGTTGAGATCCCCGTGATAGATCCAAGCAGAAATGTCACTATCAGTGGAATATCTGAGTCTGGAGCTGTGAGTGGGGAGTCTGGGTTGTCAGTATAAATGTGGTAATGAGTATATGTGGTGATTATGGGACGTGAATGAGCCCACCAAGAGGGAAGGCCCAGGACTAGGCCACAGGAGATGGAGGTAGAGGAGGAGCCTGAGAAGGAAGAGGGAGAGAGACAGGAAGATGTGGTATCTCGGAAGGCAAGAGAGGAAATGTCAAATATCACTGAAAGGTGTAGGGAAATGAGATCGAGAAACTGATCTCAGAGTGTGGTGAAGTGAAGGCCGTGATGGGTGGCGGGCCGGGAGTGGGCTGAGAGGTCGGCGACCAGTGAGGCCCTGCAGAAGCACGGAACAGCCAACTGTCAAGGACAAAACACAAATGTTCGTAAACAAATTGAAAAGCATTTTACCTCAGTAGAAACCCATGAAAAGAAATGAAAAGAAAAGGCAAATCTTTTTTAAATGATCAAATTAACAAAATTCTAGACACAATTTTTCTAGGTTTAGTGGAGGTGGGGGGACAATGTACTCTTCCACACACTACTAAGGGAATTGTAAATTCATATCACATTTCTGGAAACTTAGCTTTGTATTAACCGTTTTGACTCAGCAATTTCATTCCCAGGAATATACTCAAAGGAAATAACCAGAAATGTGTGCAAAACTTTGGCTCTAAGTATTTTTGTCACAGTGTAGGGCATGTAAAATTGCAAAATATTGGAAACAATGGAAATGTTTAACAGTAAAAAATTACTTAACTTGTAATAGATCTTTACAATTGTAGCCACTTAATATCTTTGCAGCCACCAAAGGTTACGTTGTTAAAGATTGTGAAATAGCTTGAAGAGATTATATGTTACAAAACATTATATGATAATGCATCAATTTATTCAGTGTTTAGTGTGTACCAGCACCATACGTACTGCTTCACATAAATTAACTCATTTAATCCTCATTAAAAGAAATTATGAAGTAGGTCTTCTTCTTCTTCTTTCCATTTTACAGGCAAGGAAACCAAAGCTGAGGTTGGTAAAGGAACTTGCCCAGAGCTGGGCAGCTGGTAAGCGAAGGAACCCACACTCTGTTGCTGTTCCACTAACGCCCCGTTGTTAACAACAACAAATAGGATGATAAACTTGTGCAGAAATGTTGTCATCAGTTACTTCTTGTGGTGGGACCAGGAGTGATCTTTTTTACTGTTTGTATTTTCTTTAATTGTCTGCATTTTATAGATTTGCTACAAAAATGTATGTTGCTTTAGTGATTTAAAGAAAAAACAGTTTCAGAGAAGCAGCAAAGGGCAAGGTTTTAATATCATGAATTTTGAAACGTGTTAATAGACAAATGCACCTGTAGCCTAATGTCTACTAGAAAAGAAAAAGTGGCCTGAATCATAATTGGTAGTAATTCCACATCATCTTTTGGTCAGGGTCTTCTCCCTCCTCAGGGAGGGAGTCATTAACCCCTGTCAGCAGCCCATTCACTCAGTTACCTGGTGTGGATTACCTATTTATCTTAACTGTGTTCCAGGAAAGGCCTTCAAAGGCAGACATTCTACGTGTGGACGCTTTCCTGATTACTCCTGCCTTCAATGTTCTTCCAAACCAAAATTGTTACAGGCACACTTTCATGTCATGTAGCTTCAGTGCCTCAATTACCTGCTTGGATATGCATCAGGATGAATTCAAAATTATTTCCTTAGGGGGATCTTGACCATCCCATGGGCAGTTTCAGCCCATCTCTGTTTGAAGATGGTGGTGAGGTGGGATGACATTACATGGTTTTGTTTTTATCATAGGTTAAGTCTTGCTTCTTGAAACGTAAAACAATAAACATCACCAAAATGTTCGTACACTAAGCCTCACTCAGGGTGGGTGCTAGTGTTAGGATGAGTTGACACTACATTTCTCTGGGTAGTGAATGCCTTCTGATGCAGATAGGCCTGAGTGTGAGTCCTGGCTCTGCTACTCAGTAGTGTGAACTTGGGCATGTTCCTCAGCCTCCCTCAGCCGCAGCTTTCTCATTTATAAAATGGGGTTAAGAGCACCCACTTTAAAGAATTATTGGGAAGACTAAATGAGGTAGCGTGAAGTAAACTGTTAGCATAGGGCCAGGAAAGACTTCATAATATGTTAGGTAGGAGTTCAAAATATGTGTTTTTAATTATTTCAGAAATGTAGACTATTTGTTTATCTTGAAAAGCACAGGGATGTTTTTGGTTCTTATGTCTCATTTTATAAATAAGGAAACCAAGGATGTGTGAGGCCATTCATTTTATTCTATTTTTTTTCAACAAGTTTATTTATTTTTGCTCAAGGTCATGTGGTGGCTTGGTTTTAGAGCCAAGGTTATAATTCCTTTACTAATTAGAAATGCTTTCAGCTGCAAATAGAAAACCTGGTGAACAGTGGCTAAAGCAAATAGATTTATTGTTTTCATTTTTAGAAATCTAGAGTCTGGCATTGGTTCATCTTCTCAATAAGTTCATTGAGGTAAGAAACTTAGGACTTTTCTATCCTTCTTTTCTACCATCCACAACATCTTGGCTTTTTATCTGAAAACTCATGCCATTGCCATAAGCTTTAAAACATTCAAAGGCCAAGAATGGTGGAGTGTGGGTGGGGGGATTAGTCTAGGGACAGCAAGGCAGAAAGAAACCTGCTTAGGGAGGGGACCCCCCCCCCGGAAAACAGAATTATCTTTTGGAAGGAGGATCTCTTGCAGTACAGGCTTCCCCCAGCTAGGTGAGTGTTCTAGGAACCCATCTGTATCAGTGCACCAGCTGGCGTTGGTGTGAGAGGCTGCTTTCAGCTCCAGTGAATTTTTTTGGAAGACTCTTTCAACGTATTTGCTCATTTCATGATGGGTGATTTACGAGCTCACCTGCCCACAGCACTGAGTGATCAGAAGTTTTTGACCAAAAAATGGCATGGCCCCTGTGCCCACCTTCCCAATTCACCCAATCTCTCCCTAAGTGACTTCTTTTCTTTGGTTTCCCCAGATGGAAAAACTCCTCAAAGGGATACATTTTGCCAGTGTGGAAGAGGTGAAACAAAAAACAGCAGAAGCACTGAAAGGCATCAAAATAGAGGAGTTTAAAAACTGTTTTGAGCAGTGAAAAAAGGTCTCGATAGGTGTATTGCATCAAATGGAAAGTACTTTGAAGGGGACTGAAGTTTAAGCATGTAAGAATAAAATTTTCATAAATAAATTCTAGCGTTTTTTGGGGTCCACCCTTGTACACTTCTAGCTTCTTACCAGGAGCAGAATCACCCAGCAAGCTTTTCCTTACATATCTTTGGAAAGAATGGGGTCACATGTTCATCTTTCCCCAGACCAGAGGCCAGAACTATTTTTCTTGATTTCAAAGACTCTCTGCCCAATATCTGAACAAAATGGGGGATCTGTTGAATAAGCAACTTTAGAGTCTGCCAGAGACCCCATCTGAATCAGACACCCGAGAGACACCTGAGACACTGCACCTTGTTTCCTCTCTCCCATGATGCCTCTCTGCTCTGATGCCTGTCTGTCCCCCAGTACAACTATCCTGACCATTTTACATAGCATTTCTGACGGGTATCCTGTAGACAAGATTGCTGAGCCTCTATTCTAGACAATTCTATTTACCAATTAATTTAAAAAATACCATTATGTCTTTTTTATTGCCCCCAGAGTTCCAAACACCAAAAAAGCAATTAAACCCTGAATTTTTAATGAATGTTTTTGAGTTGCAGCCAAGCTACTAAAATTTCAATAGAACTTGAAGTTTATTGAAACTTATACACTGGTCACACACATCCATAAAATGAATCTGTCTTTGCAACCTTTAAAGAAAAAGCCAATAAATCCAGATTATAGATTGAAAACCCTCATATGCTCCCAGAGCCCACACTGAAATAGAGAAAAAATATATATTTCTGAATGCAACTTATTTTTTGAAACATCATTATGCTGATTTTTCTTATAGTTCAATTTTTAGTGCTTTCTTTGCCATGAATATATTCCTTGTGAGTTCATAAGACAAAGAGTAATTACTGAGGACAGCTGTAGATTTCAATATTCTTGGAAAAGTGTAGTCAGAACTTAATACATAGTTATAGGAAACATTTGATTTTAAAAACATCACTGTAAAACTCTTACTTTGCACAGGGTTTCACTATCTGAAAATTCCAGCGTACATGAAGTTATTTTAGAAATAAGAAGACACAAATTACTTTAGCAAATACTATGTCATATTTACTCCAGCTAACAAAGTAAGAAGGTTTAATCTTACAGTTCCTGGTATGGCCTTGTTAACGAGAATCCATACATGAATTTAATTGTTAATTCATTTGGAATGTTCTTCTCCTTATCTTCTATGTTACAATGCCCAATATTGTAATTTTTTCCAGCATCATGATCTTGGAGTCCTGCCCGCATTTTCTGGTAAATCTTTTAAGACTCAGGATTGCTCTTTTACTCTTTTGAAATCTATTAAGAGGGTTTCCTCTTTGCCAACCCCATGGTGTAGGTTCTTTTTTTCCCTTCGTGTTCCCATAGCTGTTTCCACTGTGTCTTTCAAGTAGCACAATGCAATGATGAGGAGAGGGAAACTGGCTGAGAATTTTGAAGATTGGAAAATTGGGTCGATGCCAGAAAGTATGAGCCAGCCTGTTCCCCCCTGCTCCTCCCTGCCCACCCCCCACACCTTTGCTCATCTACTTGCTCAGGTCACTGAAGACTGGAAAGTCTGAGGCCAAAAAAATATGAGGGTTATCTTTTATCAACATAAGGAAACAAATGCACAAGTTTGCATATTTTAAGCAGCATTATAACTATTCAATATGATGAAAGGGAGCATTCTCCGATAGCAGATCCATGGAAAATATGTGTGAAAAGAACAAACCATTCCAAGAATTTTTAAGGAATTATTATTTTAACTGAAACTCCTATTCTTTCTCATTTACTTCCTAGGTCATGCACGGTTCTTGCCATCTCAGCTCTATCCTCCCTAGTCTTTAGAAAAGAGAATTTGGGTTTTCTGTTTAACCCAATTCTCATTAAAGTTAAGCCAGCAGCAGGATGCTTTGCCCTTCTGAGGAAGAAGGGGCTCTCACTTGGAAAGGATAGAGAGAGCTTCTAGAAGGAAGCCCCAGAGGGAATCAGAACTGGACCTCGGTGTGGGCTTAACTTTTCAAAGCTGCTCTTTTCTTTTGGAGGAGACAGAGGGGGGATGGAGGGCTAATGTTTCCTCCAGCACTTCTAACCCTACTTATAACTTTATCACTAACAAACCAAGACTACAATGTGCGGTTCAGTTAGTTCAGCTGGAAAGGACGGAACAGGCTGACTGACTTGCAGACTTAGAAACAGAAGCCCAGGACTGTGGCAGCATAGGGTCCAGGTGATCATCACTGCCATCACGTTCCTCTCCAGTGAAATGTAATGGTATTTTTGCTCCCAGTAACTACTGTCAGTGGTTACCTCTGGGGAGTGGCATCGGGCACCAAAGGACTGGAGGCACTTTTACTTAATACACTCCCGCTGTTGGAGCTTGTTATAATGTCCATATGTTATTTTCATTAAAAAAATTTTGATTGAACTTTTACGTTATTCAGATTTTTTAAATGAACGACTTTGCTATATAACATAAAACAAAGAGGTAAAGAGAAGCAATTAAGAAAATTCCTTTTCTAGAGTCCTCCCCTCACCCAAGAATGAATACCGGACCTGTTCATTCAGGTAGAAAGATGAACAATAGGAAGGTGGCTACTTAGAAGCAGGGGAATTTGAACTTTAATACAGCGCTGCAAACATGGATGCACTGTACTGGGTTTCCTCTTTCTTTTTCTGTTCCGAGGTTTCTTCACTTGCTCTTGATTAGTGGTCTAGCTTTGCTACAATTGAGAGGAGATTTGAGCCTTGCTTTCCAGAATCTCATTGTTTCGCTAGGTTTTTGAAGCTTTCCTCCCGCAGGACTGCATGCATGAGTGCAGTAGGGTTTCTCCTTTCTGTTTCGGTTTCTGCATGCCAATTAAAAACTAAAGAGCATGTGAGTTGAGATGCAGAAGGCTGGAAAGAGGTGCATCTCCTTCCATTTGGTGCTCGGAATACAAATCCTGGCTTAGCCCCGAGGAGGGAGAAAGAACAAAAGGGAGGGAGGGAGGAATAATAGATGGAATGAATGGGTATAATCTCATTTTATAATTAAAAATAGGAAACTCAAATAGATACATGGATATTTCTCATACATAATATAGCAATACTACAAGTATTTATTGATTTCTACAACTAAAGTACTTCTTAAATGTAAATATATTTCTTTTGCAAATCATGTAACAATTTATGAGCCCATGAGGAGCTTCCCAACCTAGAAGACTCTAATTCGGAATATTTTGTAAAATTCATTTATGAGTTATCTCTTCTCTCTTATCTGCCTCAGAATTTTCACTCTACTAATCTCCCTTCTCATCAAATAGACTTATTTATGACATTTTCATCTTAAAAAAAGAAGACCACTTCTCCCTCATCCCCTTCGCAGCTCACAGTCAATCTAGTGATGGTGAGGCTTTCGCATCTGTGCTAATGACCACTAGGACAAGAAGTCTTGCCCAGACCTTTCTTTTGAGGGTCAGACACGTAGAACCAATGCCTGCTAGACATTTCTCCTTGCATGACTCAGCCACTTAAAACGAAATATGTTTAAAACAGAATTGTGCCTCTTTCCATCCTTACCGGAACACTCTCCTTCTCTGAGGCTGGTGACTACTGTCTGCTCAACACCCAGAGAAACTAGGGAGAAGATTTCTTGGCTCCTTTGTTTCCTTTAGCCTATGCCTCTAGTTCGTCACCAGGCCCGTGGCATCTCTTTGATCATGGCTCAAATCTGTCTTCAATGCTCTCCATTCCCAATTTGTCCACTTTTATTAAACTCTTATAATTTCTGGCTTCCTAACTGTTCTTCCTGCCTCTATATCTGTCCTCTTATTTCTTCTTTATATGTTTCCCAAATATTTCTCAAAGGCATATGTAATCTGTCACTTATCCATTAAAACGCCTCTGTTTCCTGTTGCCTGCTGGACAACACCCAAACTCTGTGGCATGAAATGCTAAGCAACATGCTAGGCACACAGAGCAGGCTATGATCTGTCCTTCACCAACGCCCATACCACCCATACTGTAGTGTGCATTTGTACTAATGTGTCCCCAGAACACTTTGGCTGATCTTAGGCCTTTGTGTCCTTCTCTTAGAATGCTCTTCTTCTTTTTTATTGTTGCTCAAGTACAGTTGTCTCCATTCCCTAGCCCCCGTTCTTCCTCACCCCAGCCATCCTCACCTCCTACCCTCGATCCTAACCCCCTTTGGCTTTGTCCATGTGTCCTTTATACATGTTCCTTGACATCTTCTTCTTAACTATGTAACCCCCATTTTTCCTTGAAGACCTAGCTCAATGTTATATTGACCAGGAAGCCTTTGCTAAACCATCAGTCTGGGTAAGGTGCCCTGCTCTGAGGTTTCCTCTCATACAGGATTCACCACATACATTATATTCCTGTTTACTATAGATACTCAGTTAAGTATTTGTTTTTATTTATTTATTTATTTTCCTTACCTGAAGATATTTTTTCATTGCCTTTTAGAGAGACAGAAGAAGGGGGAGGAGAGAGAGAAAGAGAGAGAGAAAAACATCAATTGGTTGCCTTCTTGTACACACCCAGACCAGGGGTGGAACCTGAAACCTGGGTATGTGCTCTGACTGGGGACTGAACTCTTGATTTTTCAGTCTATAGGATGATGCTCCAACCAACTGAGGCATGCTGGCCAAGGCTCAGTAAGTGTTTATTGAATGAATGAATGAGTGAATGAATGGTGAATACAATCTCCTCATACATGTTGGAATCATAGAGTTGCAATGCCCAAAGGGATCTTATTGAATGTCTAGTTTACAGAGGCAAAAACCAAACTGCCACGTAGATCTCATGATTTTTTCTTCTTTTCATTACTTCTGAAATTTGTATTTTTATACCTCATTTGGTTGAAGTTAGATATCTTTGTTATGAAGATTTGACTAGAGAGTGACCAGAGTTATCCAAAGGGGTTAATGCAGTGACTGTCAGAGGAGATGAGCAGTGCCCTTACTGTTCTTCTAGGCTCAGCTTATTAACACACATCTATAAGTGCACACGATGATCTGCCAGTAGTTAGCACGCCACATTGCTTTGGTGACATTACCATTTTAAAACTATTCTTCCTTAAAACAGAGCAGATAATAAATATTTCCCAGGAAGAATTTTCATTTTTCTCTTTTCTTTTTAGTCTTTTCCCTCTAATCACCATCATTATCAACATCTAGAGAAGCGAACCAATGAGCAAAGCAGTTGCTAACACGTTGGAGACCAGCCAAAACCCTACAATATTGGTTAAAAGGCCTGTATTTAAGAAGCAACAAAAATAATTTGGCATGCATACCTTAGAAGAATGGCAGGAAAACAAGGATATGGTGATTTATAAATAACTAAGAGCCACTAAAAAAAGAGAGAGGAATGATATATTAAACATGGTCAAGGAGATAAAGAGTAGAATGACGTAAGAAAAAATGCAATGCATAGAAACTATGTTGGTGAATAAGCTTAGCGAGAAAAATAAGAAATTAAGCTATGGATATTGAATGCTTATGGAACGTCAGGCACTATTCTAAGAATGTTACCATGTATTAACCCATTAAATTCTCATAATCCAGTGAGGAGGTTATTTTATTATCTCAGAGGATAACATTGAGACCTAGGAAGGTTCAGGAACCTGCTGAATATCTCACAGGTTTTGCACCCAAGCAGTCCGTTTACTATTCACTGTAAAATAATAATTAGCATTTGCAAAATGTTTACACTTATTAAAAGAGTGTCTATGCCTGATTGCATTACTCCTTGCAACAGTTCTGTTATTATTCCTATTTTTCAATAAGGAAAGAGAGACTTAGAGAGGTTAGGATTTTTCCATGGTTGCTTTATCAGGAAATGATCCCAGTGGATTTTAAACCAGGTCGGCTCCTTCTACTACTGCAGCAAATCTCTGAGAAGATAAATCATAACTGGGAATGGATAGCTTCCAAAAAGATAAGCTTGAACCCCTTTCAGTTTATCTTTTTTTCACAGACGTGTTTTTAACAGCTTTATTGAGATATCGTTTATATGCCATAATGTTTTCCCATTTAAAGTATACTCTTCAATGATTTGTAGTATACGCAGAGTTGTGTAAGCATGGCCACAGTGTTTGGGAACACTTTTGGCACCCTGCCAAAGAAACCCCATATCCATTAGCTGTTATTTCATATTTTTCCCACCCCAGTACCTAACAAATACTAATCTATATTCTCCCCTATGGATTTGCATTTCATGTAAATTGAATCATTGAATATGTGACCTTTTGTGTCTGGCATCTTTCCACTTACCATGTTTTTGAGGTTCGCTGATCTTGTAGCAGTACTTCATTCTTGTTTATGGCTGAATAACATTCCATTGCATGGCTGTACCACATTTTATTTATCCATTCACTAGTTGATGGACATTTGGATTGTTTACACTTTTGGACTATTATGAACAATATGCTAATGAATGTTCATGTGCAAGTTTTTGTGTGAAAGCCACACATTTTACAAGAAGTAGCTATCTTCCTCTAGAGGACTGGCCCCATGAAGTGCTCTGCGAGACAGATGAACAAGTTCTGTGGTCAAATAGTTTGTTAGGGCTTCAAAATATACCTCTCTGCGCTTTTAGAGTCACGTCACACAACAAAAACACCAAGAAAACTACTCCAAGAAAACCTATTTAATTTTTACGCCTAGTACCCCTCCAGTTTCTATAACCTGGGACCTCCCTTCACAGAATACTGCGACCATGCTGAGGAACTAGTGCGCTACTATGGGACACATTTTGAGAAATGCTGCCCCAAATGTCGTCAATAGGGCCTTTCAGGGAGTGAAGCAGAAAGCTTGGGACTCATTCTGGCATCTCCCTTCCCGAAATCTGATCTAGCATCCTTGCGTATGACATGCGTGATATAATAGTAGACTAATGGCCGCATTTCTACTTTGAATTGGGAAAAATGGGTTTAAAATTTCTCACAAAATACGGCTTTTTTAAAGTAAAAATAGTCAGTAGGCTTCTCGGGCCACACTGTCGCCTGACTTAGTAGGGCTCGGTGTCAGCCGATGACCAACGAAACCAGGAATGCGACTTCTCCACCAGTGTCTCTGCAGTTTTCCCAGCACCCAGCAGAGGGTTTGGCCCACAGTGGGCACCCAGACTGCTGGCAAGTGCGTGGGTGTCGATGACAGAATGTGTTGGGACCTACCGGTTTACAGATAAAATATGAGCCCCCAAAATGCTAAGTCAATTGCCAAAGGTCACCCAGTTAACAGTTGCAGCCCCAGGACGATCAAATTCCCCTCACTTAATGTACAACTTTGGATTAGAAAACTACTGTATTTTGCTGTGTATAATGCACACATTTTTGCCCAAATTTTGGGGGGAGGAAATAAGGATGTGCATTATACATGGATAGTATTAGTTTGTTACCGGTACATAAAATTTCTTATATCTTGTATCTGCTCTTGTGCTTTGTAATTATTTGTTACATAAAATTTCTTGTACCATACTATGTTAAAAAATAAATGCTAAAATTTCTTTATAATACAAAAAAACAAGTATCCAAATATAAATAAATAAGTAATTGAATTAAAAAATTAAAATGAAAGGTTTTTTTCCTAAAAGTTTGGGCCAAAAAAGTGGGTGTGCATTATATGTGGCAAAATATGGTATTTTATTTAATTTTAATTTAAAATGAAACCTTACAAATGTTTTTACACTTTTTTCACTGTGAGCTGGGCTTGAGCAAGGCTGGAGGAAATTGTGCCAAGAAATCAAGGTCTGAGTTTTTCCCTTCTTGGAAGGGTGGGATCGTGGAGAGAAAGTAAGCCCCGGTCCCAGCTGGAGGCTGAAGCTGCCAGGGCATCAGCAGTGAGCAGTTCAGAGGATGGTGAGACGGAGAGATGAGAGCTGAGCTGCAAACATCACGTGGGGTGTTGTTCTGCCGTGCCTTTCCAGCCAGTTTCTGGAGTGGCAAAACTATCATTGAGAAATATGTCTAAATACAGTCCGTGCAAAGCAAGCCTTGTGAAGATGAGCAGCCTGCTTTTCCTTCGTGATTCTCCCAGGCCACTCAGCCTTTGGAGAGTACATGAATCTGGAGTGCGGCCGTGAGGGAAAATATCACTGATGTATTCTAGGCACTTAAATTCAAAACGAATTAGGCCCCCCCAAAGAGCAAAATGTCTGCTTAAATTATTCGCTGATATTTGTAAGACTACTCTAAAAAATTTGTATCAAATTTTATAGGAAGATGCTGTCACCTTGGAAACTAAATGTAAACTCAGGAATCCCTTTTGTCTCTCAACAAGATTTATTTTGATACCCTTTGCCATACATATATGGAGAATTTCAAGTCAGTTGATTTTGTAAAGTATAATTTGAGTCATTTGGCTCATTTTCACTAGAAATTATAGAGGTGTCAAACAGTTCCGGGCCCTTCCTGGGCCCCCAAACTTGCCCCCTTGACCTATTTTCCTGAATTGTAACACGAATCCCTAGTTCATTTTCTCTTTACCACCACGTGAGCACAGCGTGCTTCCCCCTAATATTTAACTGACACTAACACACTGTGCCTTCATAATACCTCGCTCGGACAATAATAACATAGTTATTCTCCCTAGCACTAGCACAGTGCTGACCTCAGTGTTTATATAAAACATCTACTGAATATAACTGAATGCCTAAAATAGAAGTTCCTTTCCTGGGAATCAAGTGTGAAAAGTGATCTTTCTACCATTTGTTTTCAGAAACTCCCAGCCTGGAACTTTGTCCCCAGGGACACCCTTCCTGACCGGCCTATCTCAAACAGCACCACCCCAGGTTGCTCTTTCTTACATCATTCTATCTCCTTCTTTGCGGGTAATTATCATGCTTATTTATTGGCTTTTATTGGTTTGTTTGTGTTTTGCTGGTCTCCACTCTATAAAAGAAGCACCACCTCTGCTCCAGATAACTGGTGTGTCTCAGAGCTCAAGTTTGAGAACTGAGGGCTTCATGGCCATCTGCTGGGATCATGGGAAGGGGTGCAAAGAAAGGGGAGATGCTTGACTCTGTTTTCTCTTAAGTCCACTGAGTGACCCAGGCCTGAGACGGGCAGTGCCTCAGGAACCCATAGGAAGAGATTCACTATTTTTTTTCCTCTTTGGGTATAAACCAGCCTTCCCCCAGTCCAAAACATGTGCCCCAGTAGGTGATTTTCAGACATTCAAATTCAAATGACTTTTCAGCAATGCATTCTGTGCAAAACTAGGAGATCACCTGTATGGGCTGCCAAATGCCTCCCATAAGGCACCTAGCAGGGCTGGGATGGTAGCTTGCTATTTTACTTCGTCATTCATCCCGGATTCCCGCCCTGCTGCACCGCGTCCCAAGTCCTGCCATTTCTCAGCAGAGGGAGCTTCTAATAGGAAACATACCTTCCTGACTTGGGCCCCAGCAGACCCTGGATTCCCAGTTGAGCAGAAACATGTGCATCATTATGCCTTCTAATGAATATTGCTTTGTAACCCTTTTACTGTCACTTGAGCTACCCTGAGGAAAAAGAAAAGCAACAGGCTGGAAACAAAATCATCTGTCAGAAAAATGATAGAAACAAGTTTAGGATTCAGAAGATCAGAAGAACTGATGTAACTTGTAACGCCAGTTTCTGATTATAGTTGGATTGCAATCACATGAATGGACATATGACTCATGGGGAGTAAAAATATAAATAAGTAAACATGGATGATGTTGAGCTTAAGTAAAGATATTCAAATTCAAGTGATGTAGTGATATCACTGTATCTCCAGCACACTGGAAACTATTTAATGTGATAGAAATTTAGATATGCCAGGGTTGTTGACAAAATAGTTTCACTGAAGGGTGTAGATGTCTTGAAAATTAGAGAACTTTCTGGGGAGAATATGGTTCACTAAGGAGCCATCAAATTGGTCGTGGTCCTTGCCCTGATAATCCTGTTTGAAAATATATTCTAAAGAAATACTTGAAAGAAATGAATGCTTAACTGCACTAAGATGTCTATAGCTAGTCTATTTGCAGTGATGAAAAAAATGACACAAAACAAATTGGAAAGAATAGAAATGGTATATTTGAGTCTCTACCGTGGCATCAAAACGGTAGATTTTTGGACTATATGGATATGTGAAGAAGTTATTTTAAATAGCATTAAGTGAAAAACTATAACATGGAATTACACAGTAATTATAATTCTGTCCATACATCTTAAAAAGTATAATCATGTGAAAATTGAATATCACAAGCAGTCATAGAAAGCTTGTAAATATCAGATATTTATGCAGAAGGGATGCTTTAGTATATATATATATGTATATACATATACAATATTTTTAATTGTCTTCATGTTTGCTTATCTTCAAATATAATGTTGGCTAAATATATTCTAGCTTAAAATTCTAGCAAATAGATCTTGAAATAAATGCCATATGTAGGAGTGTAGCAATTTCTCCATTCTCTGTGGTCAGTGAGCCAGAGTTTTGGTGGCACCTGTCTTCGGGGACAATGTGTAGGAGACAGAGTCCTCTGGTTAATTTATTGCCCCACTCTTGTAGATAGTGAGGCACTGGCAGAGACAGAAAGCTGTTCCCTGATAAATTTTCTCTTTTCCTTCTTTATTAACAGAACTCCATATTTTTAACTGAACAGAGTCATATGCATTAAACACTGTGTCTTCTAGCCTCCTTTGCATTTATACGCAATTAAAGGGAGGGAGTAGGTTTTTTCCCTCTTTCTACTCCCAGCCCTCTGGAAAGCAGATGTGATGGCTGGAGCTTCAACAGCTGTACTGTTTGATCATGAGGTAGATGCTAAATGCAGAGATTAGTGGAGCAACAACATAAAAATCTGTTTCCTGAAATTCCACAGAATGTCATTTCAGCTCCAGCTCCTGAACTTCGAGATATTACTTGAGTTTCCTCTAGGTCCATCCATACAGTCACAAAGGGTAAAACTTTCTTCTTTTTTTATGGCTGGGTAGTATTCCATTGTGCAAATGACCCATAGTTGTTTTATCTACTCATCTATTGATAAGACATTTGGGCTGGTTCTATATCTTGGCGATTGTAAATAATGCTGCAATGAACATAGGGGTGCTTAGGTTTTTTTAAACTAGTGTTTCCGGTTACTTCAGATATATTCCCAGAAGTGGGAGTGCTGGGTCAAAAGGAAGATCCATTTTTAATTTTTTGAGGTATCTTCATACTGTTTTCCACAGTGGCTGCATCAATCTGCATTCCCACCAACAGTGCAAAAGGGATCCCCTTTCTCCACACCCTCACCAGTACTTGTTTGTTGATTTATTGATGATAGCCATTCTGACAGGTGTGAGATGATATCTCACTGTGGTTTTAATTTGCATTTCTTTTATGGCTTGTGATGTTGAGCATCTTTTCATATGTCTATTGGCCATCTGTATGTCCTCTTTGAAGAAATGTCCTTGGCCCATTTTTTAAATTAGGTTGTTTGTGTATTTGGTGTTGTTTTGTAAGTTCTTTATAAATTTTGGATATTAACTCCTTAACAGAGGTATCAGTGGATATGTTCTCCCATTCCATTGGTTGTCTTTTTATTTTGTTGATGGTTTCCTTAGCTGTGCAAAAACTTTTTAGTTTGATGTAGTCCCATTTGTTTATTTTTTTATTTTGTTTCCCTTGCCTAGGGGGATAAAGCCAATAAAATATTGTTATGAGCAATGTCTGAGATTTTGCTGCCTATGTTTTCTTTTATAATTTTTATGGTTTGGGGTCTAACATTTAAGTCTTTGTTCCATTTTGAATTTATTCTTGTGTGTGGTGTAAGAAAGTAGTCTAGTTTCATTTTTCTGCACATATCTGTCCAATTTTCCCATCACCATTTATTGAATAAACTAGGCTATATATGACAAACCCATTGCCAGAATCATACTCAATGGAGAAAAACCAGAAGTGTTCCCATTAAGACTGGGAACAAAACACGAATGTCCGCTTTCACCTCTCTTTCTCAACATAGTACTGAAAGTCCTAGCCACAGCAATCAGACAAGAAGAAGAAAAAGAAGGTATCCAAAATGGAAAGGAAGAAGTAAAACTATCTTTATTTGCACATGACATGATATTGTACATAGAAAACCCTAAAGATTCCACCAAGAAACTATTAGAACTGATACATGAATTCAGCAAAGTAGCAGGATACAAAATTAATATCCAGAAATCAGTTGCATTTAGCCCTAGCCAGCATAGCTCAGTGGATTGAGCATGGGCCTGTGAACTAAAGAGATGCTGGTTTGATTCCCAGTTAGGGTACATGCCTGGGTTGCAGGCCAGGTCTCCAGTAGGGGGCGTGTGAGAGGCAACCACATATTGAAGTTTCTCTCCCTCTCTTTCTCCTTCCCTTTCCCTCTCTCTAAAAATAAACACATAAAATCTTTTAAAAAAAGAAAGAAAGAAGTTGCATTTGTATATGTCAATAATGAACTAATACAAAGGGAAATAAAGAAGATAATCCCATTCACAATTGCTTCAAAAAGAATAACATACCTAGGAATAAACCAAATGAAGTATGTAAAACACCTATGTTCATGAAATTATAAGACACTGAAAAAATAAATAGAAGGAGGTACAACTACATGGAAGCATGTACCATGTTGATGGCTAGGAAGAATTAACATCAATTAAAATGTCCGTACTACCCAAAACAATCTATAGATTCAACACAATTCCTATCAAGACTTCAATGATGTATTTCACAGAACTAGAACAAATATTTCACAAATTTATATTGGAACCACAATAGGCCCCACATAGCAACAGTGATTCTGAGAAAGAAGAACAAAGTTGGAGGAATCATGCTACCTAATATGATACTATACTACCAGGCCATAGTAATCAAAACAACATGGTACTGGCATAAAAACAGACACAAAGATCAATGGAACAGAATAGAGAGCCCAGAAATAAACCCACACCTTTATAGTTGATTAATGTTCAACAGAGGAAGCAAGCACATACATTACTTTGATTATTAATGAAATAGAAACTTTTTCATAACTTATTTTCCATTGCATTTTTCACTT
This sequence comes from Macrotus californicus, assembly GCA_007922815.1. NCBI lineage: Eukaryota > Metazoa > Chordata > Mammalia > Chiroptera > Phyllostomidae > Macrotus > Macrotus californicus. The sequence continues at coordinate 368 of VMDR010001336.1, read as the reverse complement.
CCTGAATTGCCCTTTCTTCCCTTTGATCATTGTCTGTGAGTATAATTGTGTCTCTCTTACTGACATGTAAGAATATTTATATATTAAGCTTATTAGCCCTTTATTATGCTTACAGCAACTGTTTTCTGTAGTTTATAGTTTGCTTTTATGTGTGTTTTTTTAACAATGGAAGTTATAAAAATTTTGTAGACTAGTTCATCAGTTTTTATTTTATCTTTTATTTTGTAGAATATTTTTACTTTTAGTTAGAGATATCCTTTATTAATTTTCTTTTTCAAAATATATTGACTTTTTTATGTATTTCAGAATCATTTTATCAGGTTTCTTCTGCTTGCGAGTACACACACACACACTGAATGAGATTTCAA